>MDKJ01058403.1:0-26580 GCA_005239525.1 Nicotiana knightiana | reverse complement strand
ATAAGGCCAGGCC
The DNA here is from genome assembly GCA_005239525.1 of Nicotiana knightiana. Taxonomy (NCBI): domain Eukaryota; kingdom Viridiplantae; phylum Streptophyta; class Magnoliopsida; order Solanales; family Solanaceae; genus Nicotiana; species Nicotiana knightiana. Next base: position 26,567 of record MDKJ01058403.1, on the reverse strand, counting down.
AGGCCTGGCTTTAGGAGGCTAACGCCCCCCTAACGCCAGGGTCAGCCTGGATTTAGGAGGCAAACGCCCCCCTAACGCCAGGGCCAGCCTGCCTTTAGGAGGCAAACCCCTGGATAAGGCCAGGGTATTCCCTCTTCGCCTCTCAAGCGTATTTTCGACGTATTTGCATCCATTTAGATCGGTTTCCATCTCCAATTCACCTACACATGAAATAAACTCCAGTAAGAACATAAAAAGTGTATTTTTATCATTAATGCGCATAAACTGTAAGGCATATAACATGTTAAACTATGAATTCTAGACTCGCATCAACCCTCTCCACAGACTTCACGAAATACCTGAATCTGTTGCACTGGCTGGGCTTGTTGCTTGTTAATGATCATGGTCATCTGATTTACTTGGTTGGTCAGCGTAGAGATCTGTGCTGACAAGGTTGAGACAACATCTAATTCAAGAACCCCTTGTGATTTTTGTACCCTATTCCTACCCATCTCTCCTTGCCAAGCCGGATTGCTTTTGGAGAATTTGTTCAATAATGCAAATATTTCGTCATAGGTTTTCTCCAATACTTGACCTCCAGCTGCAGCATCTACCACAATCTTTGTTTGGGGATGAAGCCCTTCTATGAAAGTGTGAACTAACACTTCGTTTGTCTGATTATGATGAGGACAGTCTCTGAGTATCCCCTTGAACCTTTCCCATGCTGAATTTAAAGATTCACCTGCTTTCTGTTTAAAGGAGACTATCTCACTTCTGATCTTTGCAGTCTTGCCTGAAGGGAAGAACCTTGCCAGAAATTTTCTCGCCAAATCATTCCATGATGTAATGGAATTAGTTTGTTCTGCCTTTAGCCATCGCTTTGCTTTGCCCAACAGAGAGAATGGGAAAAGCGTGAGCCTCACATAATCTGGCGTGACCCCGTTAGTGATATAAGTATCACTAATCTCCAAGAAGTTCAGAATGTGTTGTTGTGGATCCTCGTGTGGAAGACCCATAAACTGCCTGTTTGCATGAAGTAGCTGGATCATGCTCTGTTTCAGCTCAAAGTACCCAGTGATTCTGGGCTTCACGACGTTGGAGGTAACATTAGCAATACTGGGCATTGCTACCTCATGAACAGCCATGTGTTGTTCCTCTGCCATGTTCACAGGAAATTGAACGAGGTCCTGAATATTGTCTGTATCCCTTGCTTCCCTCAATCTCCTGTGAAATGTTCTCTCAGGTTCGGGGTCAAAGCCATCAAGTCTGTCCTGGCTTCTGACCCTATGCACTCAATCAAAGTTCCTAAGATTAGAGCAACGATCAAGTAACGTTATACTAGATGAAATAAACAATTATAGTAAAAACTAGAAAGTAATCTATATTCAAGTCCCCGACAACGGCGCCAAAAACTTGTTACTCCTAAACGCACACGCGAGTATACGTGGTAGTACAAGTAATATAATGATAAATCGAGTGTCGAACTCACAGAGACTTGTGTATACTACTCACTAATTCACTATAATTGTTATTTACTCAAGCCAAAAGAAAATTCCAATAATGTAACTATGCTATACTACGATTCTAAGAAATAACTAATTATCAAGTAACGAGTTGATTGTTGTGTATTCAGTAGAGACAAATATTCTAGGGTTGTGATCAATTCACCACTCGTATTGCATTCTAATTAACTCTCCCTTTCATATAATTCACTCATGGTTGATAATTAATCGATAATTGCTCTCATAGCCTTCTCCCGAAGCACTACTGGCCTATTCTCAATACATTAACGCCTATATTCCTATGAAATTAATCTATCAGAACGCATTAAGATTACGATATTTAATTAAGCATAGTGACTAGGTATATTCCTATCCTAACCACAAATCCGCTCCCCTGAAGGGTTAAGATCGCGCTCTCTTCAACTCCTCTCTAATCTATACACGGCTCTCCCAAGCATAGCATAGATAGTATATAGAACCTAACTGCTGCCCAGACAATTAAGCAATTAAACACAGAATTGAAGAAACAACCATATATTAAGTGAACTATAATCAAGGTTAAGCTAATGTCGAATAACAATATTCATGGCCAAATCACAACCGCAGAACAATGGGTGTTTAACCACTCATGATATAATCAAACAATTGCATAAGTGTTGAACCAATTGTAAATACTAGAAAAGATGAAGAAAATTGAGACATCTCCGCTTCCTAATGATCCAGTGTGTGTTTCTCCTCCCACCAGGGCGCTACTCCTAATTTAGGTACTGCCCACAGCGCCACAGGTGGTGTTGGGCGTTGTTGTGGCACCCAATTTCGTAATTTTTCCGGTTTCGTCCGTTTTGGCTCTAATTTCGCGCGTTTCGCCCCCAATTGATCCCGAATCATTCTACACATAAAAATATTTCAAATTAATATAAATCATGACATTTAACATCTAAAACTCACGAAACAAAAGTAAAATATGAGGCGATACACATAGAAATATATACACTTTAAGCTAAACTTCAGCTCAAGGACCGCACCTGCGGTCTCGCACCCGTGAGCAAAGGCTCGCACCTGCGGAAATGGACGAGGAAGCCTGGGCCCGCACCTGCGGAGAGGAGACCGCACCCGCAGCTCCGCTCCTGCGGAACTTTGTCCGCACCTGCAAGAAATGGGTTGCCCGCTGGGGGTCGCACCTGCGAGGCTGGGACCGTGGGAGCGGTCCCGCACCTGCAACTGGGCAACCGCACCTGCAATAACACCAGAGTAGGTGCACCAGCAGCTATTTCAGCTGGTTTTTGACCTGAGCCCCCGTCCAAATATACCAACAAGTATCAAATTATAATACGGACTCGCTCGAGCCTTCGAAACACTCAAAACAACGTTAAAACTCAAAATCACATCTCAAAACCCCTAGAATCATAACTTAAGAACTTCAAGTCCTTGAATTCGCTAACAATGCGCCGAAACAACCTATACTACTCGGAAGGACACCATATTTTGCAAGCAAGTCATAAATAACATAAAGGAACTATTTTCGGTCTCGGAATTCCGTTCGAACCTCGATAACAAAAAAATACGTTCCAAACCAAATTTCAAACTTAAGGAAACTCTAATTTCGATATTGAGCGTCGAAACGCCCCCGGGTCATCCAAAACCCATTCCGAACAAACGCCCAAGTCCGAAATCATCATACGAAGCTACAGGAACCATCGAAACTCGATTCCGAGGTCGTTTACTCAAAATATTGATCGAAGTCAAACTTTGGTCTTAAAAGCCAACCTTAAGGAACCAAGTGTTCTTATACCACTCTAAACGCTTTCGAATCCCGAACCACCCATCCCCGCAAGTCATAAATCATAATAAGCCGCTACGGGAAGTCTCATTTAGGGGTACGGGGTCCTGATACGCGAAACGACCGGTCGGGTCATTACACTAATCTTTTTTTGCTTTGTGTTCTAATACACTTTTTATGGAATAAATTTATGTACCCTAAGATTTTCTTTAACTTGAGTAAGTATTTTACTCATGTGATGAATTTAAAAAATAATTGAATTGGATTCTCTTGCTAAATAACAATTAAAAGATTTAATTATTTGGTTTTAAAATAAAAAATCATTTATTCTATGTTCATTCAGATCTTAATATTAGTTTATCTCTTGTTTTGAATGTTTTATCTTAATTATAATTTTATCAACCATTAATTTTATTTTCAAAGAGTAAAAGATTGACATGACATTTCACTTTTAGATCTTTATGTTCGTAGAATCATTAATGACATTAACTCTTACCAACCATTTTTTTTTTCTTTCTCACACATTTATATTCTTAAATATTTTCTTAGTTGTTATTTAATAATTGAGTATTTTTTAACATTACACGAAAAATTGATTATATTTGAGTAGGACAATAGTTCAAATATAATATAAAAACATATTATCGTGGGGTATTTTTTTCTCAATTTCAACTCTTTATGTAGTCCATTTGATATTACTTTTATTTTTTTCTTGGTATTAACCATTTTGAAGTGGTAATGTATTGCCAATGCGGATGATTCTTATGAAATTGATTTTATTATACCTTCATACATATTTTAATAAGAATTTAACAGACAAAATTTTTATTAATTTAAAATCTTTAAAAATAGGTTATTGCAGTTATGTCCTTTTCCTATGAATTATTTTGTTTAATATTTTAGGGTTATTTTGGTATATTAATATTATATTTATGCTTTTATAATAATACATGTTCTCCTTTTTCTAAATAAATTTGGACAATATAATACATTCTCAAATTAAATTAGTAATAGAACATTATAATACGTATTCAAATTATATCAGTAATAGAAATTTTTAAGAAGTATATCCTGAAAGTAATATAATTATATGACTAAAGATATTTACTTGTTCAATTTTATATGTATTAGACAGCCCGAAAATAATTACATTAATAGAATTCCTAAAGGTAATCATGTAAGATTCCTAACGTGTAGTATTATGTTCTAAAACTAATAGGATTATAAGACTAATATCTAAAATTCCAGTTATATTCTTTTATTATGAGTTATTATAATTAATAATTATAAGGCTATTTTTGTAAACCGACATTATATTCATACTTTTATAATAGCATAGATAGATAGATAGATACACTGGTCCAAATTCAAATATAAAGAAAATTTGTGTTTAACAATAATCTAACTATGATAAAATCTCATATAAATGACCTGAATAAAATGAAATAACTACGAATGGTTATATAAAACATCTCTACCTTTTTTAATTGAACTTAATAATTAGTTAATGAGTATTACTATATTTAGTAGGTGTGCCAAATATTTTTATGGTTGGATAAATAGGATCCTTCCTCAATTTAAAGTCTCGAATTTGAAATTTTAAAATAAAATCCCTTTGGTAAAGACTATTTATTTCCTTTATTAAATTTCACCTGCTCGAATCTAAATTAATCGGATCGTAATAACTCAAAAGGAAAAAGAAGGTGAGTTCATATCTTTGGATTCTAGTCGAGTCGTCATCCGTCCCAAGGCAAAAATCAAGGGAAAAGAAGATTCAGAATGGATTCGCGACCAAAAGCTACTCTCTTCTCATCTTCCCGCCTCCCAAAATATACCCCAGCCATGACAAGACACCTAAGCCAGTCCTTCTCATACAGTGGAAAGCCAAGGGAAAAAAGAAGAGAGAAATTATTATTGTCGACTACATTACTTCATTATCACTATCTTATAAATTCCTAATGATTTGTTAAAATATCATACAAATGGGTCCTCCGCTCAAAGCATCAACGAGATGAAAAGGTATAGGAGTTTTCATCTCATTGTTAAATCAGATGATCGTTATTCGTTCAGACAGCAGAAACTGGAATTCTCATTTCACATAAGTTGATTCCATCTTAAAATGTTACTTATCTCTTACTGTTTTTATACGTAAAAACTTTGCGTGTATGAACTAACAATATTTATTTTAATTATATATATATACATATATATATATATATATATATTCCATTTACCTTCTAAAATTGATTAATTCCCTAGATAATTAAGTGTCATCAGCTTCGGACAGAGTTAGTACTAGATATATAAAGAGACCAATATCTAACATTGCCCCACACATCTATTTGGAGGTGGAATGAATATAATGAGCTTTACTCTTTCATTTATAGTTGGATTATCCTGGAAGTGTTGCTATTGTAGATCTTCACATAGACTACTAATCCAGATAAATCTTAAAGCTTAAAATTACGATATAAGCACTGCGAATATTTGGCTCCCCTTAATGCACACCAAATGTGAATAGGACTTTATCTATTTGTCATCGCACCTAATTTTCAAAAGTTGATCCATAGATGTAGTAGTAGCTAACACTAAGCTAGCATAAAAATCCTGAACTTAACCTTAACTAATTAATCTACGTTGTTCGGATTCTCAAAAATACAGCCATCTTTGGAGAATCTGACACTGCTGTGGCGGGATTTTTTAAAGATTTGAGCAACATACATAATTTTATATCTACTAGGCATCCAAATTCTTCAAATTAGCCCATGCAGAAATCCAGAGAGAAGCATAAATTTTCCTTCATTTCTGGATGAACTGATCAAAAAGACTACAAGAAACTGTGGAAACGTCCAACTGTTAAAAGGATGAAGGAAAGCCAAACTATTACAAGAGCACTAAATTAAGCAAAGGACATAACCTATGAGCAGAAAAACAGAACTAAAGCTTTCTCCTAAGTACAACTTCAGCACCATAATCCAAGGAAGCATCATTCCAAGAATCTGTCCATGACATCAGGGTACATTCCTCCTCCATTCCTATGTTCTCCTGGATTATTTTGGTGCTGATCATGTGAAGTCGATGAATTAGAAGACGGCACCATCCTAGCAGGCAGAGTAAGGCTCCTCTTGAACTTGTCCATCTTCCGAATACTATCCGCGTGGCCATCCAAGCTCAAGAAATCGTTCGGATTAGCACTACCATTATTGTGCAAACTTGAAGCATCTGAATTTGGATTTGAAGTCCTCCCATCAAGACTAAGTGGGTGCTGATTATGCTCCGGTTTAGTTCCTAAGTTATCAGGATTGAACAGAATCCTAGAATCGTCATTTCGGCCAGTGAGAGCACTGAAGAAAGTCAATCCATTAGGCCATTTGATATCATTCTCATGATCAGCTCCCATCATGTGATCATCCATTCGAGCTTCGGATGAATGAGGATGAAGGAACATATGTGATTCATCTTTGGACTGATGATGCATTCCAAGTCTTGCAGAGTTTTGGAAGTTTGGAGAGGAAAGCAGTGATGACACTGAAGGCATCGGCCTCGGCCCCCAGTTGAAAAGGGGAGGAGGAGGCCGGATTGGCATAGTTGGCTGCTTAAGAGGCATTGTGGATGAAGGTGAACCGGTCCTTGTCGAAGAAAATAGCTGCGACAGATAGAAGCCGGATTGATAGCCTAGAGACTCAAATGTGTGCCTCATTCTTAGCACGAAATGGAGGTCTTCCGGTATCTGAGGAGGATAAAACATGCATATCCAAATTAGATAATGAGTTTAGCTTCTATACACTGAATAAAAAGTTGATGACTAATTGTTTTGGTAGTGAGTCTTTTATCTACACTTTGTAGAGCAGTAATCACATGTCCAGAGAGAAACAAAGATATTAACAACTAAATATAAAAAATAAAGAATAAGAAGATGAACTTTTTTAGGCAATGAGAAAATGAGTCTCACAATTTTGCAGGATCCCAGTTGCAGTAGGCCATGCCCGGCTTGTATTACAGCAATAGTCTGCGCAAGATAAAAAGCAGAACAGACACATTCAGCTTAGCAAATAATGGCACACAGACAAGCCAAGAACCAGAGCCAAAAGACTATTTCTTTTTTTCATAAATAAGAAACAGAGGCAATTATTGTTCTGGACTTTTGAATCTGACCTGAATCCCTGACTCGAACTGGTCAGTCCACTCAGATGGGAGCTGCAGAGGTTTTAGGTCAAAGGAAGAGGAATCAATAAATCTTTCTTAGACCAATAATTGACAAATGGAAAAATAACTTCCCAAATATAACCACAATTAAATGCAAGTAAACTTGTTGTTATTAAACATACAGCATCAAAGGAACTCTGCCAGTAGTTAGATATGTTTGGTTCACATTCAGTAGGCTCTTTGAAAACCCATTTATGACACTTATCAGAGGCAACTTTCCCCATCAACCTGCAAACAAAAACCCAACCACCAATCAAGATAGACAAATAGTTACAAAATCTTGTCTCCACCTTCTTTTGGTTCTACTCATTTATCACTATACAAATTATATCCCTTATTATTCAGTCACAGTAAGTGAGAGAGAGAGAGAGAGAGAGAGTCATGTGGAGGTGGGGAGAGTTCAAAATCCAACACTAACCAAATCACCTACCCATTACCCACCCTTCTCCATAATTATATAACTGAATGGACATTTTGCTGAAAGCCTTTCTCACTAGATCTTCACCCTCCATCTCTTCCAAGCTCCCTCTACAGAACCCATCTTCCCACATCAACATCCTGCATAAAATTAACACAAAAACAAAGCAAAGATACCATCTTTCAGCTAAAAAAAAAAGAGATCCTTTTTCCTTTTTTGCCACAGCTTAAAAAAGAGATTTTTGAAGTCCATTTTCTTTTAAGATCAGCAAGAAAAGATGAGCTAAAAATACTTACAAGCTACCATTGTCATCTCCAACTTTGCAACCATTACCACCACGAACTCTTCTGCAATAAATAAATAAGGAAAGAAGAGGACCCATTTTGAGACAAGAAAAAACAGACAAGTATGGGGGAAAAAAGGAAAGAGGGGAGACATACGGGCGAGGACGAATGGTCCAGAAGACAGAGTAAGTCCACTCTGTGTTGAGACAGACGCTTCTTAGTGCTTCATGAAGGGCCATCATCCCAACTGCTTCTTTGCTTCTATCTGTTGTTCCTGAGCCCACCATTTCTTTTTTCTCTCTTTCTCTTTCTCTTTCTCACTCACTCTCCTTTTTTTTCTTTATCTAGCAAAAATTAAACCCCTTTTCTCTTCTTCACTTCACCTGTTGAAACACTATTCTCATGTGAAAATTCTCTCTATTTTTATCTTCTTGAGCAACTATACAATGCTTATGAACCACAAAGCAGACTCTTTCTCCCCTCTTCTACTTTTTACTTTTCTACTTATTACAGATTAATATTACCAAATCTGATTACTTGGGTGAAACCAAGAAAAGGAAAAAAGAAAATGGAATGGCTAGTTAGGAGAGAGTGCAGAGCGTGCGTGCGTGCGTGCGTGCGTGTGTGGGTGTGAGAGTGTGTGAAGGATTGGTTTAGGTTTTGTTTGCTTTTGTATTTTACCAGGAAAAATATGAGAGAGTGGGGACAGCTTTTATCCCCTCCCTAACAAAGCGCTTACAATGCAGAAGGGCAGGCAAAAAGTATTGTTCCTCTAATTATCAAATTACAGTCTTACCCTTCTCTGGCTGTTGAGAAATTTTCATTTTTTTTTGTCTCCAAAACTTTCTTTTACACCTTACACCAATTCTTTTATAATTATTGTTATTAGAATTTATTTTGCACGTGATGTTAAATGAAAATTTAAGAAACTTGTCTTTTAATGTTCATTCGTGTACTATAATGGCATCACATATTTCTTAAAAGGGGATTGGCAATTGTGGTTTATATTTGTGTCATTTTTTAATATGTACCATATTTTTAAAAATTATTGATTTGGTAGTCAGTTGACAAAGAATCCGTAATAATATGATACTTACACCCCTGATAAAATTGCATGATATGCAACCTCATTCATGAAAAATGATCTCATCATCTCCTCTCAACAACCAGAAACTTCATGTTAATGTAGCATGAAGTTGTTTCATGTTGAAGCTAAAACTTCATGCTAATATAGCATGTTGAAGTTATTTATCATGCAGTCTGCAGTTTTGTCATGAGTGCCGAAGTTATTTAGTTCATTTGCTAAAACTTCGGTTTAAACATGCTAAAGTTATTTAGGTCATTTCGAAAACTTCATATTAAACATGCTTAAGTTTTTGTCTTGCAGTATGTAATTTTCTAATGAGTTTTTGCTTATGCATGCTGAAATTATTTAGTTCATTTTCTAAAACTTCAGACTGAACATGCTTAAGTTATTTAGGTCATTTCCGAAAACTTCATACTAAACATGCTTAATTTTTGTCTTACAATATGTAATTTTCTAATGAGTTTTTGCTAATGCATGCTGAAGTTATTTAGTTCATTTGCTAAAATTTCAGAATGAACATGCTTAAGTTATTTAGTTCATAACTTCAGACTAAACATGCTTAAGTTTTGTCTTGCAATATGTAATTTTCTAATGAGTTTTTGCTTATGCATGCTGAAGTTATTTAGTTCATTTGCTAAAACTCCAGACTGAAGATGCTTAAGTTATTTAGGTCATTTGCAAAAATTTCAGACTAAACATGCTTTATTTTTGTCTTGCAATATGTAATTTTCTAATGAGTTTTTGCTAATGCATGCTCAAGTTATTTAGTTTATTTGCTAAAACTTCAGACTAAACATGCTTAAGTTATTTAGTTTATTATGCTTAAGCTATGTAGTTCATTTACTAAAACTTTAGACTAAAATGCTTAAGTTATTTAGTTCATTTGCTAAAACTTCAGACTAAACATGCTTAAGTTATTTAGTTCATTTGCTAAAACTTCAGACTAAACATGCTTAAGTTATTTAGTTCATTTGCTAAAATTTCATGCCAAAATATACTGAAGTTTTGTTCTGCGGTCTATAGTGTTATCAATAGTCCTAAAGGGCAAAATCATCTTTTTAAAATATTTTTAACAAAAAAATGAGTACGGATGCAAACAAAAAAACAAAACAGATATAAGTTAAAGGGGCGACCAAATAGGGCACCCCACGCAATTTTTACTTCTTAAAATGTAAAAGTTAAAATTTCAAATTCACACTTTAAAATCATACTAGTTGAGATTCATCTCACCTCCAAACAAAGAATTTAAGTTTTATACATCAACGACAAAAAAAAAATATACGTACACAATTATGTTATTTATGAAATAGTTATAGATAAATTTCTAAATCAACACAAATGATGGATTAGTATAAATAAATAATAATTAACCCTTTATTACGTGTTAAATACATTGATAGTACAAAAACATTTAACATTACATATTATTTAAATTCCCTAAAATATATTGATATCTCCAATAACAATAACAATAACATACTCAACATGATCTCATAAGTAGAATCTGGTGAGAGTAGGATGTACGCGGATCTTATCCTTGTCTTGTGTAAGGTAGGGAAGTTATTTTAGACAAACCCTCAGCTCAAGGAAAGCATTTTCAAAACAGGTTTGGAACTACTAAAAAAAAGGTTTTGTCGGCAAAAATGTGATGACCCAAAGGGTCATCTTATGAATTATGACACTATTCCGAGCTCGTTCGCCTTTAAAATATTATTTTTATTCACCTCGATTTATGTACGCAATCCGGGCGTGAATCCGGAAAGCCTTATGTGAAAATATATGAAATGATAATTTTTTGAGATAAAAAAAATAACTTTTAGTTGACTTTGGTCAACTTTTTGAGTAAACGGACCTGGGCTCATGTTTTGACGGTCCCGAAAGGTCCGTAGTAAAATATGGGACTTGGGTGTATGCCCGGAATCGAATTCCGAGGTCCTTAGCTCGAGAAATGAATTTTTGATGAAAATTGTAAGACTGAAATTTAAAAGGATTTAAAGGAATTGATTAATGTTTGAACTCGTTGGTATCGGGCCCGTATTTTGGTTCTGGAGCCCGATACAGGTCTATTAGAATGTTTAAGTCATGTCTGTGAAAATTGATAGAAATCGGAGTTGATTTGGCGTGATTTGGGCGTCCGGTTGAGAAGATAGTAATTTTGAAGTGTTCTTGAGAAATTCATGAGTTTTGATGCTAAATCCATAGTTTTAGGTGTTATTTTAGCGATTTGATCGCATGATCAAGTCCGTAGGATATTTTTAGACTTACCTTCATATTTGGTTTGGAGCCTCGGAGGCTCGAGTGAGTTTCGGGTAGGCTTAGGGATGTTTTAAACTTAGAAATTATGTTGTCTTTGTTGTTGCTGGTGCACAGGTGATTTGCGCTTTGCGATCGCGAAGTGTAAACCAAGCTGAGGGAAAAATCCTTCTTCACGAATGGTAGGTACTGATCGCGAATGTGAAGCACTGGGGGTGGTACCCTTCGCGAACCCGATAAGCCTTCTCCGAACTGGATAGGTTAAGGGACCTAGGGAAGGGGAGTCACGTTGTTCTACGCGAACGCGATCACTGGGTTGCGAACGCGACCACTGGGTCGCGAACGCGACAGGTCCTTCGCGAACGCGAAGAAGACCTGTCCAGCGAATTAAAAATAGAACCTAAAACGGGAATTGACCATTCTCTCATATTTTCAAAACCAAGAAGGCTTAGAGGCAATTTTTAAGAAACTAGTTCTTCCCCAAAGTGTTGCTAAATAATTCTAAACTACTCTCTCCCAATTACCTATTATTTTTCATCAATTTTCAACCAAAAATCTAGGGATTTCATGGTAGAAATTGGGGGTTGGATAGAATTAGAGAATTTTGTATAATTGGAATTTACACCTCGAATTGGGGTAGGATTTCGAAACTAATTAGATATTCGGGCTCGGGGGTGAATGGGTAAACGGATTTTGGTCCGAACCTCGAGTTTGGACCAAGCGGGCCTGGGGTCGATTTTTACCCTTTTTGGAAAATTTTGGAAAATCAGTAATTATTCATTAAGTTGATTCCTTTAGTGACAATTGATGATATTAAACTAATTATGATTAGATACAAGTGGGTTGGAGGCGAATTCAAAAGGGAAAGTTGTACTTGAGCAGTGAGTGGCTTGCGAAATCGAGGTAAGTGTTGTGTCTAACCTTAGCTTGAGGGAATAAGTATTGTGTGATTACTTGCTAAGTGTTTTGTTGCTGAAAGCGATGTATATGTGAGGTAACGAGTACCTATACACTGTAGTGGATTCATAACATGCGAGTGAAAGTCCATTCTTGTTATTCTTGTACTCTTAAAGTCTATTATCTATGCTTATTGTTGCTATTGAACTGTTGGGAGAACTGTATCCGGTTCCACCGAGATGGATAACATTGTGAACATTGATTCGAGGTTGAGACGCTAAATTGTGAAGGTAATTGTGATGAAATACTGATTTCTTGTAAAAATTTCTCATCTGTTGTAATGATTTTGTGATTGGTGAGGAAGAGTGTAAAGCACGAAGGGTAATTTTGTGCATAATTTATTTATATGGTGAGGAAGAGTGTAAAGCACGAAGGGTGATACCGTGCACGATTTATTTATATTGTGAGGAAGAGTGTAAAGCACGAAGGGTTATGCCGTGCATAATTTATTTATATTGTGAGGTTGAGTCTAAAAACACGAAGGGTGATGCCATGCATTCTTATTTATAATCTGGTGAGGATGAGAGTAAAAGCACGAAGGGTGATTTCGTACATTCCTATTTGTTATTTGGTGAGGCTGAGAGTAAAAGCACGAAGGGTGATGCCGTGCAGATTTCCTTTCTATTTTAGTTGCTTAATTTGTTTGTTTGTTAATCACTGTTTATTTCTGCCTTCTCGTTCTTCTCACTCCTTACGTTGAAATTCCCCACTATATGCCCCCTTCCCATTAATTGTTGTTTTAATTCTTTATTTGTTGTTATTTCCAATAGCATGATTATATATGTCCAGTTTTTTAAGTGGTGTCATGTCCTAGCCTCATCGCTACTTCGCCGATGTTAAGCTCGACATTTACCAGTACATGGGGTCTATTGTACTGATACTGCACTCTACACTTTCTGTGCAGATCCAGGTTTAGGTCCGAGTTGAGTTCGAGTTGTAGCAGACTATTCGCACGGAGACACGAGGTAGATATGTCGACGTCCGCAGATTCCTAGAGTCTCTTCCTTTTTATTCAGTTGATGTTTTATTTAGTTCAAAATAGTTATATATTTTCTTTCAGCCAAATACTTGTAGTAAATTCTTAGTAGTTCGTGAATTGTGACTCCAAACCTTGGGTAGCTAGAGATTAGTATTATTTTCGCAGTATCGTATACTATTTCATTTGTTATTTTTGGTATCATATATTGGATGGTAGTAAAACTTCGTATATATTTTAATTGGTTTAATATCGTAACCCTCTAATGTTGTCTTGCCTAGAAAGTATAATGTTAGGCGCCATCACGGTCCCGACGGTGGGAAATCGGGTCGTGACAAGTTGGTATCAGAGCCCTAAGTTGCCTAGGTCTCACAACTCACGGACAAGCTTAATAGATTCTGAGGGATCGGTACGAAGAGGTCTGTACCTATCCCCCAGAGGCTATAAAGTTAGGAACAAGTTCACTTTTATTCAACTCTGTCGTGCGATTCTTGTTATCCCAATACTGATTGAACTCTTCTATTCTTATTCTCTCGCATATGGCGAGAACACGTACCTCATCTTCCGTTGACCAACAACCGGACCCTCCAGCATCAACAGATCCTACAAGGGCAGAGGCCGAGGCAGGGGCAGGACTCAGCCCAGTGCTCAGGCACCAGCTCTAGCTGCGGAACCTCAAACAGAGCTCGGTGGAGAGGCTCCAGCTCAGACCGTTCAAATGGGACCAACTCAAGTCTCAGAGGGTTTATTGCTACCCCGGTGCTTCAGGATGCGTTGGTCCAACTAGTGGGCCTTATGGAGAGTCTAGCCCATACTAGCGCATTCCCCGTGGATGCAGCCGTATCTCAGGCTGGAGGAGGAGTCCAGACTCCTGCTACCCACATTCCGGAGCAGATTACTCCTCAACTTCAGACCCCAGCAGCCCATCCAGTTGGGGTAGTTCAGCCAGTTGTTGCAGCACTGCTCGTTGATGGGACAACTATGTCCTCCGATGCTTTGTGAAGATTGGATAGGTTTATCAAGATTTTCCCTGTTCAATTCAGTGGTGCCACTTCATAGGACCCACAGGAATACCTTGACAGATGTCATGAGGTTCTTCGGAACATTGGTAACTTGGAGACTAATGGGGTCGACTTTGCTGCTTTCAAGATGACTTGTTCTGCCAAGAAATGGTGTAGGGATTATCTATTCACTAGAACAGCTGGGTCACCTGCTCTTACTTGGGATCAGTTTTCACACTTCTTCTTGGAAAATTTTCTACCTATTACTACTAGAGAGGAGCACCGCCGTCAGTTTGAGCATTTCCAGTAGGGCAACATGACTATTACGCAGTATGAGACCCGTTTCGTGGATTTGGCCCGTCATGCTACTCTTTTGCTACCCACATAGAGAGAGAGGGTTAGGAGATTTATTGAGGGTCTTGCTCAGTCTATCAGATTGCAGATGCCTAAGGAAACAGGGAGCGAGACCTCTTTCCAGGATGCTGACAATGTGGCCCGGCGAGTTGAGGTGGTTCTTGTATTGGGAGGTCAGGGGTCAAACAAGAGACCTCGCCATATCGGTGGATTCAACGGTGCCTCATCTAGAGGCGAGGGTACTTTTAGTAGAGGCCATTATTCCAGGCCATTCCATTCAGCACTTCAGGCATCCCATGGTTCCTCAGGTGGTCGCGGCCCTTACATCCCTAATTCTGATCAGCCAGCTCCTATCAGTGCACCTCTTCTTCAGAGTTTTCAGGGTGGTTATACAGGTCGACAGGGTCAGTTTGCCAGCCAGCAATCTCAGCAGCCGAAGTCTTGTTATACTTGTGGTGACCCGAGGCATATTGCTAGATATTGCCCTCGCGCGTTGGGTAGTTCTCAGTATCAGGGTTCTCGTGCTATAGTTTCAGCACAAGCTTCCGCACCACTTACCCAGCCAGCCATGGGTAGGGGTCAGATAGCCAGAGGTAGGTGCCAGATGGTTAGAGGTGGAGGCCAGCCCGCTAGAGGTGGAGGTCCGCCTGTCAGAGGTCATTTCAGAGACATGGTTCTGGGTGGTGGGGCCCAGCACAAATTTTATGCATTTCCGACCAGAACTGAGGCGGAATCCTCCGATGCTGTTATCATAGGTACCTTTTCAGTTTTCAATAGAGATGCTTCAGTTCTGTTTGATCGGGGCTCTACTTACTCTTATGTGTCATCTTACTTTGCTTCATATTTGGTTATGCCCCGTGATTCCTTGAACGTCCCTGTATATGTGTCCATGCCCGTGGGGGATGCTATTATTGT
Organism: Nicotiana knightiana; assembly: GCA_005239525.1. Classification (NCBI taxonomy): domain Eukaryota; kingdom Viridiplantae; phylum Streptophyta; class Magnoliopsida; order Solanales; family Solanaceae; genus Nicotiana; species Nicotiana knightiana. Next base: position 10,855 of record MDKJ01058403.1, on the reverse strand, counting down.
AGATCGTATATATCGCTCGTGTGTGGTCGTTATTGGGATTCTTGAGACTAGGGTAGACCTTTTGCTTCTTGATATGGTTGATTTCGATGTCATATTGCGCATGGATCGGTTGTCACCTTATTACGATATCTTGGACTGTCACGCTAAGACAATGAAATTAGCTTTGCCGGGGTTGCCTCAACTAGAGTGTAGAGGGACTCCTGGTCATTCCTCCAGCAAGGTTATTTCTTATACGAAGGCTCGTCGCATGGTCGAGAAGGGGAATTTGGCCTATTTGGCTCATGTTCGTGATTCTAGTGCTGAGGTTTCTTCTATAGATTCGGTGCCTGTTGTTCGTGAGTTTCTCGAAGTGTTTCCTACAGACCTTCTAGGGATGACACCTAACATGGATATTGATTTTTGCATTGATGTGGCTCCAAGCACTCTACCCATTTCTATTCCTCCATACCGGATGGCCCGACCAGAGTTGAAAGAATTGAAGGAACAACTGCAAGATTTGCTTGATAAGTGCTTCATTAGACCTAGTGTCTTGCCCTGGGGTGCACCGGTTTTATTCGTGAAGAATAGGGATGGATCGATGAGGATGTGTATAGATTACCGGCAGTTGAACAAAGTCATTATCAAGAAGAGGTATCCGTTGTCGGGGATTGATTATTTGTTCGATTAGCTTCAGGGTGCCAAGGTATTTTCAAAGATCGATTTGAGATTGGGCTACCATCAGTTGAAGATTAAGGCATCATATGTCCCTAAGATAGTCTTTCGAACGAGGTATGGGCACTATGAATTTCTGGTGATGTCTTTTGGCTTGACCAATGCCCCCGCAACATTGATGGACTTGATGAATCAGGTGTTCAAGCCTTATCTGGATTCCTTCGTAATTGTGTTTATTGATGACATTATAATATACTCCCGCAGTCGGGAGGAGCATGAGCAGCACCTCCGGATAGCGCTTCAGACTTTGAAGGACAATCAGTTGTATGCTACATTTTCAAAGTGCGAGTTTTGGTTGGATTCAGTAGCTTTCTTGGGTCACGTCGTATCAGTTGAGGGTATTCAGGTACATCCTAAGAAGATTAAGGCAGTCAAGAACTGGCCTAGACCCACTTCAGCCACAGAGATCAGGAGCTTCTTGGGTTAGGCAGGTTATTACCGTCGGTTTGTGGAGGGGTTTTCATCTATAGCAGCCTCAATGACTAAGTTGACTCAAAAGGGTGCCCCATTCAAATTGTCGGACGAGTGTGAGGCGAGTTTTCAGAAGCTCAAGACAGACTTGACTTCAGCACTGGTGTTGGTATTGCCATCAGGCTCAGTATCTTTCACGGTATATTGTGATGCCTCCCACGTGGGGCTCGAAGCGGTATTGATGTAGGAAAGCAGGGTGATTGCATATGCATCCCGGCAGTTGAAGATTCATGAGAAGAATTACCTTGTCCATGACTTAGAGTTGGCAGCCATTGTTCACGCATTGAAGATTTGGAGGCACTATCTTTATGGCGTGCCGTGTGAGGTTTTCATGGATCATCGTAGCCTTCAGTATTTGTTCAAGCAAAAGGATCTCAATTTGATGCAGAGGAGATGATTAGAGCTATTGAAATACTATGATGTCACTATATTGTATCATTCGGGAAAGGCCAATATGGTGATCGTTGCATTGAGTAGGAAGGCAGTGAGTATGGGCAGTCTGGCGTTCATTCTAGTCGGTGAGAGACGACTAGCTTCAGATATTCAGACCTTGGCCAACCAGTTTGTGAGGTTGGATATTTCAGAGCCCAGTCTAGCTTGTACAGTCGCTTGGTCTTCCTTATTTGAGCGTATTAGATATCGGCAGTATGATGACCCTCACTTGATGGTCCTTAGGGACACAGTTCGGCACGGTGGTTCCAAGCAGGTTACAGTTGGAGATGACGGTGTTTTGAGGATGCAGTGTCGAGTGTGTGTGCCTACTGTTGATGGGATTCGTGAATTGATCCTTGAAGAGGCTCACAGCTCTAAGTATTCTATTCACCCCAGTGCTGCCAAGATGTACCAAGACCTGCGGCAACATTATTAGTGGCGAAGGACGAAGAAGGACATTGTTGCTTATGTGGCTCGGTACTTGAATTGTCAGCAGGTGAAGTATGAGCATCAGAGACCCAGTGGTTTGCTTCACCAGATGGAGATTCCTGAGTGGAAGTGGGAGCTAACACTATGGACTTTGTTGTTGGACTCCCACGGACTCAGATGAAGTTCGACGCCGTATAGGTTATTGTGGATAGGCTGACTAATTCAGCGTACTTCATTCCTGTGGCAAGTACTTACTCTTCGGAGCGGTTGGCATAGATTTATATTCGAGAGATCGTTCGCCTTCACAGTGTGCCCGTGTATATCATTTCTGATCGAGGTACGTATTTTATCTCACACTTTTGGAGGGCAGTACAACGTGATTTGGGTACGCGGGTTGAGTTGAGCACAGCATTCCATCCTCAGACGGACGGGCAGTCCAAGCATACTATTCAGATCTTGGAGGATATGCTTCATGCTTGTGTTATAGATTTCGGAGGATCGTGGGATCAGTTCTTGTCGTTAGCGGAGTTTGCCTACAACAACAACTACTAGTCGAGCATTCAGATGGCTCCCTATGGGGCATTATATGGTAGACGATGCAGATCGCCAGTTGGATGGTTTGGTCCAGGAGAGGCTCGGTTATTGGGTACAAACTTAGTTCAGGGGGCCTTGGACAAGGTCAAGATTATACAGGATCGACTTCGTACAGCTCAGTCCAGGCAAAAGAGTTATGCCGACCATAAAGTTCGTGATGTAGCATTCATGGTCGGAGAGAGGGTATTACTTCGGGTATCGCCTATAAAGGGTGTTGTGAGATTTTAGAAGAAAGGCAAGTTGAGCCCTAGGTATATCGGGACATTTGAGATTCTTGAGAGAGTGGGGGAGGTAGCTTATAGACCTGTGTTGCCTCCAGGGTTATCCTCAGTTCATCCGGTATTCCATGTGTACATGCTCCGGAATATCATGGTGACCCGTCCCACGTGTTGGATTTCAGCTCTGTCTAGTTGGACAAGGATTTGACTTATGAGGAGGAGCTGGTAGCCATTCTATACCGGCAAGTTCGACAGCTGAGGTCAAAGAGTTACCCTTCAGTTCGAGGGCAGTGGAGAGGTCATCCTGTTGAGGCAGCTACTTGAGAGTCCGAGTCGGACATGCGGAGTAGATATCCCCACTTGTTCTCCATTTTAGGTATTTTTCTATGTCCGTTCGAGGACGAACGTTTGTTTTAGAGGTGGAGATTGTGATGACCCAAAGGGTCATCTTATGAATTAAGACTCTATTCCGAGCTCGTAGCCTTAAAAACATTATTTTATTCACCTTGATTTGTGTGTACAATCCGGGCGTGAATCCGGAAAGCCTTATGTGAAAATATATGAAATGATAATTTTTTAGATTAAAAAAATAACTTTTAGTTGACTTTGGTCAATGTTTTGAGTAAACGGACCCGGACCCGTGCTCCAACAGTCCCGGAAGGTCCGTAGTAAAACATGAAACTTGGGCGTATGCTCGGAATCGAATTCCGAGGTCCCTAGCTCGAGAAATGAATTTTTGATGAAAATTGTTAGACTGAAATTTTAAAGGATTTAAAGAAATTGATTAATGTTTGAACTCGTTGGTATCGGGATCGTATTTTGGTTCCGGAGTAAAAGCACGAAGGGTGATGTCGTGCATTCCTATTTGTTATTTGGTGAGGCTGAGAGTAAAAGCACGAAGGGTGATGCCATGCAGATTTCCTTTCTATTTTAGTTGCTTAATTTGTTTATTTGTTAATCACTGTTTATTTCTGCCTTCTCGTTCTTCTCACTCCTTATGTTAAAATTCCACACTGTATGTCCCCTTCCCATTAATTGTTGTTTTAATTCTTTATTTGTTGTTATTTCCAATATCATGATTATATATGTCCAGTTTTTTATGTGATGTCCTGTCCTAGCCTCGTCACTAGTTCGTCGAGGTTAGGCTCGACACTTACCAGTACATGGGGTCGGTTATACTAATACTGCACTCTGCACTTTTTGTGCAGATCCAGGTTTAGGTCCGAGTTGAGTTCGAGTTGTAGTAGACTATTCGCACGGAGACACGAGGTAGATATGCCGACGTCCGCAAATTATTGGAGTCTCTTCCTTATTATTCAGTTGCTGTTTTATTTATTTCAAAACAGTTATATATTTTCTTTCAGCCAAATACTTGTAGTAAATTGTTAGTAGTTCGTGAATTATGACTCCAAATCCTGGGTAGATAGAGATTAGTATTATTTTCGCAGTATCGTACTATTTCATTTGTTATTTTTGGTATCATATATTGGATGGTAGCAAAACTTCGTATTTATTTTAATCGTTTTAATGTCGTAACCCTCTAATGTTGGCTTGCCTAGCAAGTATAGCGTTAGACGCCATTACGGTCCCGACGGTGGAAAATCGGGTCGTGACAAAAAAAAAGTAAAGATAACCAAAGTAAAAGAAGTAACAACAATGATAAAGTGAAGAACCAGATAATAATAAAATAATAATATTGATACTGATAAGGAGAAAAGAGAGCAAATAAGGTGCTCTAACTTTTAACGATGCTCTCCACATCTATTGATTTCCTCATTACTGTATTTTTAGTTTTTTTAATTCATTTAATTTATTATCGTGAAAGATGAAATTCGAATTTACATGCATAGATTGTTTAGAAAATCGTCACATATAATAATTGCATATGCATTTGGTCATATATAGGGTGTCAATGGTTCGGTTTGACTTATTATTTTATAAAATTTTAAACTATATTAATTTTTTGTTTACTTTACACTTTGATAACCAAAAGTAGGTCTTTCAAAACTATTCTAATCATTTTGGTTTCTCTTCAATATCGGTATAACTCAGTTAGTTTTTGATATTTTTTCTCAAGAATGTCATATAAAAGTCCTCGGTAGAAATTAGTATGCGATACGATACGCATTTGCATAGGCCTTGACAAAACTCTCTAGAAAATTTAACTATTTATATGAATCAAGAAAACACGAAAGATGGCCGAATTGATCTAGATCATCCATCATTTTGCACCAGCGTAAACAATTAAGCAAAGACAAGAGCAATATAAATTACATGAGTGGAAAGACATTAATCAAGTTGGGACTCAAGAATAGAATCTACTAGAAGATTAATAGCCTGTTTGACCAAGTTTCTAAATACAACTTATTTTGAGAAGTATTTTTTTAAAAGTACTTTTGGTGAGAATCAGTTTGTGTTTGGCTAAGTAATTTGTAAAACACTTCTGAGCAGCAATTAGTATTTGGTCAAGCTGTAAAAGAGTGTTTCTAAGTGTATTTTTCTCAAAAGTGCTTTTTAAAAAAATAGCTTCTCTCTTAAAAGTGCTTCTAGAGAGAAGCTACTTTTTTCTGTTTTTCCAAAACTACTTCTGCTTTTACTCAAAAGCACTTTTTTTTTCTTTTAAAGCTTGGCCAAACACTTCACTTTAAAAAAAGAAAAAAAAAGTGCTTTTTGGGTTGGAGAAGCTTGGCCAAACAGGCTATAAGTATCCAACAAGAGAAAACTAAATCATTTTAAAGAAAAAATATCTAATACTTTATGGCTTGCTACTTAAGATTGCTCGAATATATTGTGGCTTACTACTGATCAAGATGCTAGAACTAATTTTGTTTCAATTGGAGTGGTAGAATAAGTTCAGGAGTTGAGACTTTGGATCTTAATTACCCGTTGGTTTATGATTGAATTTAATCCCAAGGAAAATAATTTAATGCTTTGTTATTTATAAACTTAATATATAAAATATATCGTTGTATATAAATTTATTTGGTATGTATCAGTAATTTCGATTTATTTTATTAAATTAAGACCTACCTAATTATTCTGTGTGATTATATATTTATAGAAAAAGCTACCATTCTACTAAAAGAAACCTAATAATTAATATGATATGGTACGATAAGAACACTGCGGTTGGTTAGTCAATTTTTAAAGATCCATTGATACTCCCGTTTTTGTTATTTAGTAAATGGGCTTCCGAAGGATACTTGGTCATCAACTACAAAAGACTATTTCCCTAACTTGCATTTTGTGTAAGAAGTAGGCCATTCACTCAACAAAAAAATAGTCAAAAAATATATAATTTATATATATATATATATATATATAAATACTTTTTATGGAGCTGCCAAACGGATAAATTCCTCTATACTTCTTCAAAGGTCCATGTTCAAAATAACAAAAAAACTCTATGTCTAGCTTCCATACTTAGATTGTTTATCTAATTAATGGGTAAAAATTGCACGGAGCGTCTTATTTGGTCGCCCCCATTTAACCTATACCCACTTTTTAAAAAAAATTTAACTTGTACCCACTGTTTAAACAACTTCAGGCCTCCTTCGTCTTCTGAATGCTGAAGATTGAGATATTGTTATGCGTTCTAGCATGATGATTCATATATATCCGCTTGTCCCATTATGTTCAGTTTGGTCTTATTCACAATAATTTAACCTCTTAGATATTTTAGCTTTACAAGCACTTTGATTTTTGGTTCTAATTTATCTGTAGTAACTTGTTTTCATCAATCTTTGAAATGAACAACATCGATCGCTGTTAATCATGATCTATTAAATTCATTGTTGTTTTAGAACTTCAGCTCTAAGAATGCTGAAGTTCAGCAAATATAAATAAAAATTTCAGCTCCTAGAATGTTGCAGTTCAGCAAATACTAAACAAACTTCAGTCCTGAAGTTCATCACAAACAGAACAAAGCTTCAGCTTAAACATGTTGAAGTTCAGCAAATACAGAATAAAGTTTAAGCTAAAATATGTTGAAGATCCAAATACATCACAAAGCTTCAACAAAAACGTGCTGAAGTTCAACAAATACAGAACAAAGCTTCAGCTACTAGAATGCTGAAGTTCAACAATTAACAAAAACTCAGCCAAGACATGCTGTTGTTTTATTGAACTGAAGTTTGCCATTTGCACTATGAACTGAAGTTTGTGTGATTGCCTTTACAAGTCAGGCCAAACTTCATGCAAAAATATCTGAAGTTTTACTATACTTCAGGCAAAAACTTTTGCTGCTTGTTATGCAAAAAGTGAATATGCTTGCAATTTTTTTAGCAAAACAAGTATAAGTTAAAACATGACCCAAAAAGCGAGTATAGATGCAAATACCTCAATTAATGGCTCTCTTATTTGAAGGGCCACTGTACTGCCAAGTGCCAACCCATTGTTTATACTCTTCAAACTTAAAGGTCAATACACCTGTCAAACTAGAATCGGAAGTTCAAATTAAGATGTCAACCTTGGTGGGGTAAGCACATGACTATGTCTCTTGGAGTCGAAAGTCAATACGCGCGTATACTGTTATTCATGAAATTTTTTCCAAAACATATACTTGCTATCAATTGAAAGTTTCCACTTTCCATGATTATGAATTTCATGCAATCACTTGATTTTAAAGATATATATTTGCAATTCAGTGCGCCCAAATGATTGAAATAGAAAGTCATTTTCCTTTCGAACAACTCCGATGACTTGTCTATGAAACATGTTCAAACCATTGCAAGCTTGGCTTGTTCGAACAGATACAGTAGATGATCTAGATTGCCTACATGCGATGGCGTATCAGTGTAAAACCTATGGGTTCAGTTGAACGTATAATTTTCGCTCATATCTTATATTTTTGCTTGTAAAATTATTATATATATACGGATAATAAATTTTGAATCTATTAAATTAGATAAAATGTGATAAAATTATGAATTTGAACTCATAAAATTTAAATTCCTGGTTCCATCTCTACCTACGTGAGACCATCCATGAATACGCACTTTTATTAAAAGATCGGGCTTGCAATTGTAAGAAGAACTATTGAAGTCAGAATAACATTTCTTTTTTTACTTTTTCACGAGCTTCTTCTAATTTGTAGGGAGTATGTAGAAATCGGATTTGATATTTGGATAATTTTTTGTATTAACGATATGGGCAAAGTACTAGTGATTCATTCTTAGCTAGAGGTTTGAACATAGATTTGATTCAAACTTGGAAAAAGAGTTTTGGGAGTTGTGTTGAAAAATAATGTTTGTAAGTTGAAGTTGTGTTTGGACATGCATCTTATTTGAAAAAAAGTCGAAGTTTTGTGAGTGGAAGAAAAATTTAACCTAAACTAGTTTTTTTGGATTGAAAATTTTTGAATTTTTTCCCCAAAACATGATCATATATTTTTAGTAAACAAACAATATTTTCAAAAAAATTAAGCTAAAATCTATGGCCAAACGGGAGCTTAGATTTTCTAATGGAACTTTTTTACAAAATAATGAAGAAATTTAAAAAGTTAAATTTCTCGTGAAATAGAGCTTTGTTGTTTATCACATATAAGCTTCACTACTATCACATAGTTTATCACAGTGTGGACTGTGGAATCGAGATCTGAGTAACAAAGGACAGATGCATTAGGGATATATATCTTGTCTGTATTGCATGGATAGGAATTACGCATTACTCTCATCCCTTTATAAAAGAATTCACGTAGCCTCATGATTTTTAGAAATATGTAAAATTGATTGCATAGACAAATTATGAATACAGAAAAATTGAATTGCTGTTAAATACAGAAAAATATCATTTATTTGGGATGACGAAAAAGAAAAGAATCGGGAGTCGAATATTAAAACTGGGATGAAGGGCATCTACGGCAATTCGATGGTGCACGGAATCTTTACCAGTCAAAAGCAAAAACTGGTAAGAACTCTGACACTCTGAGATGTTAGATTTAAAATCATTATACTCCTAATTTAGATTATGACAATAAAAAAGACCTTTCTTTACCACGAAGCAGTTCTCCCTTGATCAAAAATACTCCTAACATTATAGTATTTCTTTTTTCTCCTACTTACGTACTCCTCAACTCAACTGCATCATCTACATGTGAAGGAATCTCAAAATAGCAATAACCTTTTCTAATATTGGAACTATAAATTTTAAGTAATAATTTAGTGTCATCCCAGTTTTTGAATGAAACTTATTTCCATTCATCTTCAAATTAAATTAAACCAAATATTTCTTTTAAATGATTTGAAATAACAACTTGAGAAAATTAAAGCAAATACTTCTCCGTGCCTGCACGCAGCACCATAGTAATGAGCACATTAAACTTTTTTATATATTAAACATAAGTATTACTAAGTCATAATTAATTATTAATATTTTACTTTAACTTATTACTTAACAATGATAAATTAACATCGTCTATATCTTTGGAGTTAGGATAAGTTTTTTCCATGTGGAACAACATAAAAACAGCTTCGAGTGAATGAAAAAGATATCAACTAGTTAGTAATGTGTAGCAGAATAATAACATACTCAATGTATTCTCATAAGTGAAATTTAAAAAAAATAGTGTGTACGAATACCTTTTCTCTATCTTACGAAGAAAGATAAGCTAAAACAAAATCACAACAACAAAATAGTAATAGGGAGCAGAATAATACAGTGTTTCTTAGATAGTGATTTTTGACTTAAAGGGACAAAAGTTATCCCTAAACATGTATAGCGGGGTTGCACTACTTAATTTTCTTTGTTCTCCGAATAAGTTCTCGTCAAACGAATAATTACATTTGATTATAAATTAATTATTTTATCACCTTTTTGAATTTTACAAGCAAAAGAACCCAGATATTGATCTTTTCAAAGACTACGACATTTTTTCTATTATAATCGTGTATACGGTGAAAATCGGGACGATCCGATTTCTTTATTTTGGTCGAGAAAGCAATGTTACGTCAAAGAGCTAGGACGTCGAGTTCAAGACTGAAGTCTCTTTCCAGATCGAGGTCAATATCAGTCGAGGCTAGAAAGAGACAGACTCTAAGTAATATCGGAATAGCTTTATAACGGAAAGGGCGAGATATCCGCGATTGTTCGAGGATCGTGGCATGAATCTCGGAACGGATCAAATCTATAGCGGTTAATCAACTATTGATACGATTCCCTACTATAATTAGAAGTGTACCTTAATTATGACTCCTCTACTATATAAAGAGGGATTCCATTCATTTGTAAGGGGGACATCTCAATGAGAAAAATATATACAATCGTTTTCTTTCTCGCCGTTCATTTTATTTACTATTCATCTGAGTTGCTCATCCTTTATGGTTCTTACAATATCACCTCGAGTTTACTTCAATTCGAGGTCGAGGCTTCGCTTACGTACTGGTTTGATTTTTACAGTTTAATTTAGTCATTAATTTTCTCGCTTGTCAATTGGTATTGGACGAAATCACCACAATATAAGTTTAATTGTTATCTGAATTTTAGGGTAAACAGTTTGTCGTGGGGCTAAGGATAATAGTGATTATTCAATACTGATTCTGATAACAGGCACTATTTTACGTTTGTTCTTGTCAAGTATTTTTGCTTTCAGGTTAAAACATGTCTAACTCACAAAACACACTCACACATGGTGACAATGACTTCGGATTTCATGGGGAAAACGACAATGTGATTGCTTTAGGGGTCGAAGTGCTACAAGCTGATTTCGGGGGAGCACCGGTTGCCAACCCAATCGACGTCAGTTCACACATTGCTTTGAACGCGAGCCTGGGGCGCAGAGCCAGAAGGGAGTGTACGCAGAGAAGGTCGATCTGGTGGCCAAGGTGTACACGCTAGAGGAGATGGAGGAGTCAGTCTCCATGTAATATTTGAAATGCTACAGGCTCAGCAAGCCGCTATTGCACAACTACAAAATCAACATAGAACTCTGAATGGGGTCGAACCTGTTACACCCCATGTTTTCGTACGTGAGAGTACATCGTAAGTCAATTGATGTAAGCTCA
>ML389816.1:191223-271580 GCA_005239525.1 Nicotiana knightiana | reverse complement strand
CACATTATTGATCAACAACTCACCCGGGAAACTGACATCACTGGTTTGAGACTGAAAGAAGAGACTTCACTGACCAATGCTGAGCGTTATGCAAGGGATGATGGCTTCATGTCCCATCTCTATGGGATGATGGATTTGCAGTTGCGCATAGGAGTTCGTCTGGCGTCGGTTAATGAAAGGGAGGAGTTGGATCAGAGGTATCCGCTCAACGCTCATGCTCTGCAGATGATAGGAGCAGGTGAGGGGTACAGGCTCCTAGATGATGAAGATATAAACACGCCTGATGATTATGATGAGGAGCTCACTCAATCAGATAAGGATGCCGATGGAGAGGATGAGTTTGAAGAGGAATGGAGATCATCCGATGATGATGATGCTGAGTGACCAGGAAGTATCTTGCATTTTGTTTTGTTTTTTTTCTTTTTGCTTTGTATATCTATGATGCACCGAGGACAGTGCATGAACTAAGTGTGGGGTGCTGTATATAAGTTTTGTGTGTTGTTTGTGTTTGATTTCGTTAAGTTTTAGTTTTTATGTTCAGTGAAGTGTTGTAGTTTTTTTTTTTTAGTCTTTAGGTTGTTAGGTTTGTTTGTTTTTAGCTTTTATGTTTTGCTGTATCATCTAAAAAAAAAAATATATTGACTCTTCCTGACGATGGATCTCCTAGATAGTTTTCTTGAGGGAAGTAAGTCTAACGAAAAGACCAAAAAGATTTTTTGTAGGTAGTGTAGTAATTCCCCCTTGGTTTTTCTTTAGACCACGGTTCTTTTCCAAGGGTTTTTAATTGAACCGGGTGTAGGTAGTTTTTAATTTTTAGGAGTAGAAATCACATGGTTAAGGGCTTAATAGGAGCAATATCTTGAAATGTCCTAATGCCTTGAGAATAGTCAGTACTTTTGTTGTGACGCTTAGGCTCAATTTTTGACTCCAGGATAAATACCTTAAATAAGGAATTCTTAATATTTGCTTAACTGCTTTGACTGGAGTGTCGTAATAGATCCAATCCTGAGTGAGCTATGTGCCAAGTGTGTGTGAGATTTGTATGCTATTCTGTGCATTGCATTTGATGTCTAGAACTTTCCCCCTGTGTGTGCAAAGCGAAATAGAAATTTTATTCAGTCTTGGAAGTGATATAGGAATTTCTTTGTTGAGCCAGTTATCTATATTTTACCCACCTAATCATTATGTATCGTAGTTAACCCCGTTGAGCCTATAATCCTGTTTCTTTGGCAACCACATTACAAGCCATATCCCCTTTGTTTGAATCAATCTTATATTTCAACCTTGTCATCTCTCGTAAGCACTGGAAATGTTATGAAATATGAAAAAGTTAACGTGTGGGGTGGTAGGTTGGTTTGTGAGGGGAATAATTGAAATAAGGAGAAAGGTGCACGTTTGAAAAAGTAAGAGTCACTTGAAAAAGAAAAAAAAAAGAAGAAAAAAAAAAGAAAAAAATAAAAAAATAAAAATAAATAAATAGTTGTATTGTTTTGAAAGAAAAAAATATATGTGGTGACTCTTAATGTAATTGTGCTTAAAGAAGTATGGGGTAATAACATCGATGTGGAGGTGGAGTTTGGCTTATTATAAGTTTGAGGTTGAATGCGAAAGTATATGTATTAATGTGCTTAGGGAGGTGTAGTCACTCTTATATCCAAATGTATCCTACCCGTCCCGCAGCCTACATTACAACCAAATAAAGTCCTACTTGATCCTAGACTGAATGAGCTCGATTAGTAGAGTAGTACACTACGGGCAAGCCTATGGTGCATCTTTTGTGGCATATGAATATTATTTCTGAGAGCGAGTGAATTCTTTCTATCTTGAGTTCCTAAGTGTTCTTAAAATTTATTGTGTGAGGAACTAGCTCTTTGATTTGGTGAGGGCACATGATTCATGAAGGAAAGGTAATGTTGTTGACCTCTATGTTAGAGTAGTGAGTGGATTGTGAATAAAGCATGGTATATGTGAGTCGACTATTGAGGCGAGGATGTCACACCTTTGTGCTTGAAATGTTTTAAAAATTCTTGGTATAACGTGTTAAGGGATTTGCTTAATAAGTTGTGTACATGAGTGTAGTTTGATTGCTCGAGGACGAGCAAATGTTTAAGTGTGGGGTATTGATGCGAGGCTAGAATTCATGGTTTAACATGTTATATGCCCTACATTTTATGTGCGTTAATGATAAAAATACACTTTTTATGTGCATAATAGAGTCTATTTCATGTGTAGGTGAATTGGAGATGGAAGCCGAGCTAAAGGGATGCAAATACATCGAAAATACGCTCAAGAGGCGAGGAGGAGTGCACCGGGCTATAGCCGGGCGTTTGAGCCCAAACGCCTGACCCTGCCTGGCGTTAGCCAGGCGTTAGAGCCCAAACTCCTGCCTTAGCCTGGCGTTATCCAGGCGCCAGAGCCCAAACGCCAGGCCCCTGTTCTGGCTAAATTCGAGTTTTTGAAGAGTTTAAGTGTCTCCCGGTTGGAATAGAAGTCTCCTACACGTTTAGGGTTTATCCCAAACATATAAATAGACCCCAAAAAAACACAACTTTAAAGGGGAGGAAGCCATTGAAGTGAAGAAAAACATTGATTTTTATAGCTCTTATTTATTATTTTGTAGTTCAATCATGCAAGTTATTTTAGAATTGATTCTTTTGAATATGTTTAGCTAATTTCTTTAATCTAGGGTTTTGGTGGAACCCGTTGGGGATAAACTTATTGTGATATTAATATAGTTTTGATTGGTTGATTAATCTCTATTTGTTCAACTACGTTCTTGTTGTAGTTGATTGAAGGGCCCTCAATTAGCTGTTCCTATTTATTATGTATTTACTTGAGAGAGAGTGCATATTTAGGTAGTTGTTTGAACAACATCACTCCCGGAGTATAGACGAAAGTCATAACCGAGGGTTTAGAGGTTGGATTAGAGATAACGATACCTCGGGTGCAATCTAAAGTGAACTGTAATGCAATCTAGCTAGCGTAACTTGAGAGAGTGCGTCTAGTAAATTATCATAATTACTTGAGAGAGATTTATGGTAGATAGAGTGTTCATGATTGACAAAGACAACTAATCAAGCTATATAAAGTATTCGAGAAGTAAATTCACCGACGGGGGAAACCATAACCTTAGATCTTTATTACAATTGTTTACACCTTAGCGTAGTTAATTTTTAGTTTTAATATTTAGTGTTAGTAATGTAAATAACCTCAAGTGACAGTTGAGTATTCTAAAAGTTTGCTTGATACGTAAATTCCCTGTGGGATCGACTCTGGGCATAATACCCCGGATTATATTTGCAATGCCCACTTAGTCTTTTATTAGACATAGTTGAGCGTGATCATGAGGCTAAGTTATTGGGCACAGGTTTGATTCAGGATGCGTTGGAGAAGGTGAAGTTGATTCAGGAGAGACTTCGCACGGCGCAGTTTGGAAGAAGAGTTATGTGGACCGGAAGGTTCAGGATGTGTTTTTTTATGGAAGGGGATAAGGTACTGCTGAAGGTATCACCCATGAAGGGTGTTATGAGGTTTGGAAAGAGAGGAAAGTTAAGTCTGCGGTTTATTGGTCCCTTCGAGGTGCTTCAGAAGGTAGGAGAGGTGGCTTATAGGCTTGCCTTGCCACCCGGTCTGTCGGGTGTTCATCCGGTATTCCATGTGTCGATGCTCAGAAAATATGTTGGCGACCCGTCTCATGTGTAAGACTTCATCACAGTTCAGCTCGAGGATGATATGTCTTATGAGGTAGAGCCAGTGGCTATTTTGGCTCGCGAGGATAGAAAGTTCAGGTCAATGGAGATAGCTTCAGTGAAGGTGCAGTGGAGAGGTCAGCTGGTGGAGGAGGTTACTTGGGAGACCGAGTGGGAGATTCAGAGCAAATAACTTCACTTGTTTGAGACTCCAGGTATCTTTTTCTAGACCCATTCGAGGTTGAACGATTGTTTAAGAGGAGGAGAACGTAACGAACCGGTCTGTCGTTACGTAAAACCTGCATTATAATCGATGTTATTGACTTGTCATAGGTGGGTTATTCTATTATTGATGTGTTAGAGTCGATAGGCTTGAAATCGGAATGGTTAAATGAGAATTCAGTAACTTAGTCTTTAAAAAGATAACCTTATAATGGGAAAAGTCAACAAAGAGTTGACTTATTGGGAAACGACCTCGAAATGCGGATTTTATGGCTCGGATAGCTTCGTTAGGTGATTTGGGACTTAGGAGTGTGTTCGAAATATTTTTGTGATGTCCGGTGTAGAATTAGGCTTGAATTGGCAAAAGTTAGTTTTTGGCGATTTCCGATTGGCGGTGGAAAATAGGCTATCGGGGTCGGAATGGAATTACGACAGTTGGAACAGGTTATTTAAGTCATTTTGGATATGTCTGCAAAATTTCAGGTCAATCGGAGTTGTTCTGGATGGTTTCGGCATCATCGATGGATTTTAGAAATTTTAAAGTATTTAGGCTTGAATTCAATGTAAATTTGGTGTTTTGATGTTAGTTTTGGTGTTTTGAGAGTGCAACTAAGTTTGAATGATGTTATGGGATGTGTTGGTAACATTGGTTGGGGTCTAGAGAGGCTCGGGATTGATATCGGGTGGTTAACGGGCATTTTTGGCCTTAGGAATCTGCTGAAAAATCTGGTGTTCTGTTGCTGGTGTCCTTGTAAGCAATCGCAGGGATACATTCGCGATCGCATAGTGCAATTTGAGAGGGGCAGAATTTTGCTCTCTGTGATCGCATAGGTGAGTTCGCGATCGCAGAGGTTGAGCAGGTTGAACAGTGCGATCTCGTGAGCAGGTCGATTGGTCTTCACGATCGCGTGAGGAGATCTGCGATCGAGTGGGGTTGGAGAGTGGTGCTACGCGATCGCGACAGGGAGTCCGTGATCACGGTGAAGAAATCACTAGGCATAATTAATTAAACCCTTCCGCGACTTAACCCTTATTTTACACCATTTTTCTACGGGGAAAAGCTTGAGGACGAATTTTGAAGAGGGAAACCCTTGTTCTTCATAGAGGTAAGTATTTGGATTATTAAAACTCGATCATGGATGATTATAGAACATAAAACCAGTGTAAATTCGTGGAAAAACAGTAGAAAATGGGATTTTGGGGCTTGAGAACAAGAGACCTTTAGGGGTCGATTTGAGGGGTCAAACGGACTTTGATTTTGGTGTTCTTTATATGAACAGAATCGTGGAAGGATGAAGAACACTTTTCTGTAAAATTTTTTGAGTTTCGGGACGCATGCCTGGGGGTCGGGTTTTTACCGATTTCGGATTTTTGGGTGAATTTCAATATTTTCAATTGAAAATTGTTCCTTAATCATATATTGATGATAAAAATCTGAACTTGGTAGATTCAGAGCACTCGGAAGCCGAATTTAGAGGCAAGGGCATTGCTGAGTAGTGTATTTGCCAGTTTTGAGGTAAGTAACGCTTCCAAACTTGGAATTGAGGGTTCGAAACCCCAAACTATTTGATATTTGCTGTTAATTAAGGTGACACATTTTCCAAGAGACGGGCATGCGGGCGTTTACTAAATAATTGTAGCCTGGCTTATCCCATGGAACTGTCTACTCGTTATCCTTGATTGATATTGTATTGTGAAGGTGGTAATTACCTGAAACATAATAGAAATCATGCTAAGTATAAATGTTAAGGCTTCACGCCGATGTATGTAGACCGGAATGGTCGATTATTGCTGTCTCTATCTGTGATTATTGCTTTCATGTACTCAGTCCTGTTATAGTATATGTTTCATGCCTCAGTGTCATAAGTTGCTATTTTATTTATATTATCATTGGTTTGGGCTGCATTGCATATGTTATAGCATTCTAAGTGAGACTAGAATGTACTAACTGAGTGAGGCTTAGAGCCTATTTTGAGACAGTTATGAGGTCGGACTGCACACCGCAGCAATCCTGAAATCATGCCTTCGTTGGCTTGATATAGCGATTGGGCTGGAAGAAGCCCCTCCGGAGTCTATACACCCCCAGTGAGCGCACAGATATTCCGGAGATGGAATTCTCCGTGGTTGTTATGTTCCGGAGATGGATTTTTCCGTGGTTATTATGTTCTAGAGATGGATTTCTCCGTGGGGGTTGGATCAGCCGATTTCCTCAGTACTTAGTGACTGTGTCACATTTGTTTATGTAATATCCGGGATGGTCTTCCCTGGGCCTGAAGGCCGTATTCTAGTACTGAGTGGACCACCTTATGAGTGCTCGATTAACGAGTACACATCATTCATAATTCCATATGCATTCATGCTAGTATGCAGGGTTACATACATATCTTGATACATCGTATTTATTTCCTGATATATTACTGTTATGTCCAATTTATATATTGTTGATTGAATTGTCAGAGGTTTAGTCCGTCACTACCTCTCAGCCCGTAGTTTGGTTTTGTTACTACTGAGTTGGTGTACTCACGTTACCCCATGCACCTTGTGTGCAGATCCAGGTACAAGAAGTTCAGCTCGGGCCAGGGAGCGCATCAGTTTCATCAGAGTTGACGAGGTAGCAGCTGGCGACTGTGATCTCGTCTTCTCTTTCCTTTCTACTTGTCGTATTTATTTTTAGACTATGTTAGTCATTTCGTTTGTTTTTATTTAGTATTAGCAGCTCATGACTGTGTGACACTGGATCCGGGATTTGTAGTATTTGGTCTTTTGAGTTTTTTTTAAACTGTTTTTCCCAAAATACTGGATTTATTATTTTATTATTGATTTTAGAATTTGTTAAAAAAGGGGCATTTTATGGGAATTTGTTTTTAGTTAGATATAATGAGTGGCTTTCCTGGTTCTACGACAGGCGCCATCACGACTCCAGAAATGGGTCATGACACTACAAAAAGGTTAATGAGAGCACAATTATATTCTTAGTATTGTATGTTGATGATATATTCCTCGTAGGGAATGATATACCGGCATTGCAAAGTACCAAGATTTGGCTATCTGAACAGTTCTCCATGAAAGACTTGGGAGAAGCAGCTTATATATAAGGAATAAGGATCTATAGAGATAGATCGAGGAAGCTGCTTGGACTTTCCCACTCTTTGTACATTGATACCATTTTGAAAAGGTATAACATGAATAATTTCAAAAGAGGCTATCTACCGATAGGCACTGGAATTACTCTCAATAGGGAGGATTGTCCTAAAACATCTGAAGAGAGAGAAGGCATAAGTAGGATCCCATATTCTAGTGCAGTGGGACCTATCATATATACAACAGCATGTAAACGTCCAGATGTGGCTTATGCACTTGGAGTGACTAGGCGATATCAAGCAAATCCTGGTGAAAAACATTGGAAGGTGGTGAAGACCATTCTTAAGTACTTAAGAAGGACTAAAGACCAACTCTTTATTTATGGAGATTCTGAGTTGAAACTTGAAGGTTATACCGATGCAAGTTTCTCTTCAGATAGGGACAATATCAAATCTATTTCTTGTTATGTATTCACTTTAAATGGTGGTGCAGTGAGATGGAAAAGTTCCAAACAAGCTACAATAGTTGATTCAGTGACTGAAGTAGAATATATAGCAGCTAGTGAAGCTGCTACGGAAGCTATATGGATGAAAAAGTTCTTAACTGAACTTGGTGTGGTTCCTTTAATAGAAGTTGTAGTTCCATTATTGTGTGACATCATTGGAGCCATTGCTCAAGCAAAAGAACCAAGATCACAAAAAAAATCCTAACACGTTCTCCGAAGGTATCACTGGATAATAGAGATCATTGAACGTAGAGACGTGGAGATTCAAAAGGCTGATGGAAAGGAAAATCCTGCAGACCCATTCACCAAAGCTCTTGGCGCAAAGGAGTTTGACAAGCACAAGTGAAAATTGGGGATGAAGTACAAGAGTCATTGGCTCTAGTGCAAGTGGGGGATTGCTAGGGATATAGTAGATATGTCCTAGATCCATTCTCGTATTTGATGATTTGAACATATTTTTGTGAATGTTATTTGATATAAAAATATATGGTATTTGATATTCTTTTATCAGAGTTATTATTAGTTTCTTGATTAATTTAATAAAGTCCTTGATTAAATTTTAAGACTTGTCATCGTGATGCAGATCATGATAATTAGAGTAAAGTCTCTTACAACCTAATCTAAATTTTGTTCTATATCGTAGGATTATGAATTTGGACATTTGTAATCCGGTTAGATAAAAATTTATGTAATTGTCTTTATGGAATAAAGATTAGTTGATCTCATTAACAGAATTACATAGATAGATGATGCATATTGAGATATGATCATTGAACCGACTCATTGGATAATTCCTAATGGTTAGAATTACCATAATCTGTCAATAGGATATTCTCTTGAAGAGTATGATTTAAGAGTTTCCTTTGACTTGAGATCGTCATAGTAATTGACAAGTTATGTATTGTGCTTTGACACTAGACACTTATGGCCCTAGGGCGATAGTTGAAAGGATATTGGGTACGATTAAATACTTGTTGAATTAGTGATTGGTCAAGATGAAATGTTTCAACTCTTTGTAATGAGTTTAAGCTCCATGTTGTCATGAATTATAAACGAGCAAATTAAGACCTTGGCCGGGGCAATTGAATGGAAAGAAGAAAAGATTTTCTTAGGTCATTCAACGGTCGATTATATTTGACATGCACACATAGTTGGTCGCCTATTCGGATTTGACAGTTGAACCATATCCTAGGGTGACCCAGAGCTATAAGGACAGAAGGAAACACTATATTATTCTTCTACTGGTTCTTGAGAGTAAATTGTATACTTCATGCTATCCGGTCTTTAAGGATTGTTGCTCGACACCACCCTTGATTAGTATATTGATATGATCAATTTGCTACCGGTTTAATATTGAACTTATGGGTCGCACACTAACGAGTATTATGATCTTGCTAACGAGTGTTTTGATCTTTGCTAAAGGATTGATTAAATTGTTTGATAATTAAATTAAAGACTTTAATTAGTCAAGTAAGTTAAATTATTAATCCAAATAAAATATTATTATATTCTTTGCTAGCACAAAGGATATAATTAATATTGTGAACAAATTAAAGTTTTCTGTTTGGGATAGAATTAAATTGTTCTCGTGGTTGAAATATATATATGATATATATTTTATAGTCATAATTGATATATAGAAAAAATAAAGTATCCAACTTGGAACTGGATTGTAAAGTAATGTGAAATCCTTTTCCATGGGATTTCAACTTTCCTTTTAGAAAATTATTAGTTAATGAACTAAGAGGAAAATCCAATTTTTTATTGGATTTGATATTTCAATCAATTTTAACGTTGGACTTTATGGAAAGTCCGTGTAGTAGTCGCGGCAGACTCAAGCCCTTTACGAATGGGTTGTTGTCGATTTTTTCTTAAAATTCCGCAAGGTTTATTTAAAATTAATGTTTACCCTAAATAAATCATTACCTCAACCAAATAGAAAAATAGTTTATAGATTATGCTATATAAAGGGTGATAGAAGAAAATTTTCCGCACCAAGCATTGAGAACAAAAAACTCACTTTGTGAAAGTGACAGTGCAATACAAAACCAATAGAGAAAATACAATTACAAGAAAAGTGTTTCTTGTTTTTCTACAATAGAATTGAGATTTTTGAGAAATATTTCAGCACAATATTTCGTTCAATTTGTTCACTGATTTCATTGATCAAAGAGTTGATAGCAAGGATCAAAGAGTTGGAATATCCATACCAAGGGTAATTCAGTTTATAATTTTGCGGTAAAAAAGAAACCTAAAATCAACACCTAGCCAAAAAAAAAGGCAGTCTGGTGCACACGACATCTCGCGTCAACACAGGGTCCGAGAAATAATTGCACCTCAGAATATGTGATGTAGACAGTCTATCTTAATGAAAGCATTAGTGTGATGATCCAAAAGGTCATCTTGTGTAATATAGCAAAAAAACTGTGTTTCGAAACCCCGAAAGCCTCCGTTAATCTCACCTCGATGCGCTTGCGCAGCCCGAACGCGTAGCCGGGAAGCCATTATGTGGAAATGTGTTAAACAGTTGAATTGATGATAATTAATGGAATAAAGTTGACTTCGGTCAAAATTTTTGGTAAACAGACCCGGACCCATGATTTGACGATCCCGGAGGGTCCTTAGGAAAATATGGGATCTGGGTGTATGCCCTGAATCGAATTCTGAGGTCCCAAGTCCGAGAAATGAATTTTTAAAGAAAATTATTTTCTGAAAGTAAGAAAGACTTTTGAAAATGAACTTTGATGTGAAATATGTGTTACCGAGGCTGTATTATGGTTTCAGAGCCCGGAACAGGTTCAAGATGTGTTATGTGAGTTATCTGTAAATTTTGGTAAGAAACAGACTTGGTTTGACCTGTTTCGGATCAAAATTGGAGAATTTAGAAGTTTATAAAGTTTGAGGAAATTCTATGAATTTTTTAGTTTAATTCATTATTTTTTATGTTAGTGTAGTGGTTTAATTACTCGAATAAGTTCGTAGGATGATTTTTAACTCGTGTGTATATTTGATTTTGAGCCTCGAGGGCTTGGATGAGTTTCGGGTAGGTGTCGGGGTGCAAAAGAGTTAGAAAAATCTGGCATTCTGCTGTTTTCTGATGTTCAGTGATTCACTCTCTGTGATCGCGGTGTAATTCATGCGATCACGATGTGGTTATGCCTGGGGGTTGGTAAATCACCCTACACGAACACACGATCTGGGTTGCGATCGCAGAGCCTGGGGGCAGTACTCTATGCGATCGCGAATGGCCACACGCGAACGTGTAGTGCAAATGTGGGCTGGGGGCTTGGTGCTATTTTGCTCACTGCGAACGCGACCTCCGTGTCGCGATCGCGATGATATGTGTTCGTATACTCTGCGATCGCACTCCCTTCTTCGTGATCGCGATGGTCTAGATCCAGTACTCTACGCGATCGCATGAGACATGTCGCGATCGCGTAGGTCATATTTTTGCCCAGCTATTTAAATGCTCAAAACAGAATACCCGCGGGATTTTCATACTTTTCACCATCTCCTTCTTCTCCAAGCCCCATAGCCGAGTTCCAAGCTGCTCTTCCTCCATAACCACATAGGTAAGTAATCTTAGCGCTAATTTCTTCCATTTTCTTCATCAATCATTAGATTCTAGGCCTAGAAACATGTAATCAAGGGTAGAAGTTGGGGGTTTTGGGTAGAGTTAGGGATTTTGTAAATTTTGGGAATTCAACCTCATTTTGGGGGTCGGATTTCAAACAAATTGTATATTCGGGTTCATGGGGGAATGGGTGATCGGGTTTTGGTCCGAACCTCGAGTTTGGACCAAGCGAGCTCGGGGTCGAATTTTGGTATTTTTGGAAAAATTATGGGAAATGTATAATTAGGCTTCGGGATTGAGTTATTGAATTATTATTGATGTTATTAAGTCAATTGTGTTTAGATACTATCGTTTCTTAGTCAAATTTAAGAGGAAAGGCCGTGATTGAGGTCTGACTTGCTTTTTTGGAGCAGTGGTAAGTGTTTGGCCTAACCTTAGCTTGAAGGAATAGGTGTAGAGTCTTATTTGCTATGTGTAATTCATGTCCAATTTATAGGTGAGTTGACGGGTACATATATATCGTGGTCAAGCATGCCCGTGAGTCGGTTTTGATGAGTTGTTTAATGTCTTTGATATTCTCCGTGTTGTGAATTTTTGGGAACCTTGGAAGTGGTACCTTGAGGTTACTTCATGACGTAGAAAATTATTGATTATGTGTTCAGTCGAGGATTTTATTGTTGACATTATACCTTCGAGTGATATTGGTTATAGCTGAGTCCCTTGTCGGGACAGTAGATTTTTGTTGATCATTCCTTAACATTTGAATTGTCGGATCGTTAAACTTTCATATCAATTGTTGCTTTTACACTCATCATGCACGAAGGAACATTATGTGCCGATTGATTATATTTATGCACGAAGGAACATTCCGTGCCGGTTGAATATATTTATGCACGAAGGAACATTCCGTGCCGATTGATTATATTTATGCACGAAGGGACATTCTGTGCCGATTGAATATATTTATGCACGAAGGAACATTCCGTGCCGATTGATTATATTTATGTACAAAGGAACATTCCGTGACGATCGATTATATTATGCACGGGGGAACATTCTGTGCCGATTGATTATCATTTATGCGCGAGGGAACATTCTGTGCCGATTGATTATTATTTATGCGCGAGGGGACATTCCGTGCCGATTGATTATTATTGATGCACGAGGGGACATTCCGTGCCGAGTCATTATTTTTTATGCGCGAGGGGACATTTTTGTGCTGTGTGATTTGAGGTTATAAACGAGGGGTCATGCCATGTTTTCCCCTGTCTATTATACTTGTTCGGGCTGATACTTCCTGTTTCATTTCTACATTTCCGTTAGTACTTGATTATACTATTTTAGAAATTGTTGCCCCTCTTATCCCCAACATGTTCTTCCCCGTAACTGTATTCTTGTTTATTTTCTGCTATACTATTGAACTGCACAGGTACAATTTGTTGTTGTGTCATAGCCTCGTCACTACTTCGCCGAGGCTAGGCTCGGCACTTACTCAGTACATGGGGTCGGTTATACTAATGCTACATTTGCACTTCTTTATGTTGTGCAGATTACGCAGTCGGACCCAGTGGACCTCGCTAGTGGGAGTGTCCTTCAGTCCATTCCAGACGACACCGAGGTAGTTCCGCATGGCGTTCGTGGATCTTAGCGTCCCTGTGTATCTTTCATTCTATCATTTATGTGTTTTCCAGACAGATACATGACTTTATTTTCAAACTGTTGTTTTTAGTCAAATCTCAGACTGGTTCGTGAGTTTGTGACTCCATTTCTGGGTTTTGTACTTAAAGGGATTTCTTCGTTATTAGCTATTATCATTTAGACTTATGTGAATGCTTCTGCATTTTATCTCATTTATCTAGTCAGTGTTTGTTATTTTCATTTGTTAAAAAATCAATTCAGTTAACACGTTGGCTTGCCTAGCAGATGCAACGTTAGGTGCCATCACGGCATGAAGGTGGGATTTCAGGTCGTGACAAGTTGGTATCAGAGCACTAGGTTGCTTAGGTCTCACAACTCACTGACAAATTTGGTAGAGTCTGAGGTATCGGTAGGGAGACGTCTATACTTATCCCGCAAAGGCTGCAAAGTTAGGAATAACTTCACATTTCTTCCTTTCTGTCGTGCGATTTGAATTCTAAATGCTAATTGAGTTTCGATTCTATTCTCTCGCAGATGGCGAGAATGCGCACTTCCTCATCTACCGATCAGCAACCTGATTCTCCTGTTGCAACTCCTACGAGGCGCCGAGGCCGAGGCAGGGGCAAGGCACAGCCCAGAGCAGCAGCCCTAGTAGAGGACCCACAGGTAGAATTTGCCGATGAGGGTCCTACTCAAACCGTTCCAGTTGGACCAGCTCAGGTCCCAGAGGGGTTCATTGCCACCCCGGTGGTTCAGGATGCTCTAGTCCGCTTAGTGGGACTCATGGAGAGTGTGGCCCAGGCCGGTCTTCTTCCTACAGCACCAACCGTCTCTCAGACTGGGGTAGGGACCCAGACTCCTGCTACTCGCACGCCAGAGCAGCTAGATCCTCAGTTCCAGACTCCGGTACCTCAGACGGTCGGGGTAGCTCAGCATGGCATTTTGGCCCCGGCAGTTGAGGGAGCGGCTATGTCAGTAGATGTTTTATGTAGATTGGACAGATTCACCAAGTTATTCACTACTATGTTTACTGGTGCACCATCAGAAGATCCCCAGGATTATTTGGACAGATGTCATGAGGTTCTTCGGAACATGGGCATAGTAGAGTCCAATGGAGTGAATTTTGCTACTTTTCGTCTTTCGGGTTCCGCCAAGACTTAGTGGAGACTCTATTGCTTGACCAGGCCAGCTGGGTCTGCACCATTAACGTGGGCTCTGTTCTTCGAGTTATTCGTGGGGAAGTTCCTTCCAATTACTCAGAGGGAGGATCTTCGGAGGCAGTTTGAGCGCCTCCAGCAGGGATCTATGTATGCCACTCAGTACGAGACCATGTTCATCACTTTAGCTCGGCATGCCATTATGATACTCCCCACTGATCGTGAGAGAGTGATGAGGTTTATTGAGGGTTTGGCTCAGCCCATGAGGCTTCAGATGGCCAAGGAGTCAGGTACTGATATTTCTTTCCAGGATGCGGCCAATGTGGCCAGGAGGATTGAGATGATTATGTCACAGGGTGGTGGTCAGGGAGCTAACAAGAGGCCCCGTCACTTCGGTCGATTCAGTGGAGCCTCATCTGGGGGCAGGGATTCTTCAGGTAGAGGTTATCCTCCCAGACCATATTAGTCGGCACTTCAAGTAGCTCACAGTGCACCGCCAGCTCCTATTGGTGCACCACCAGCACCTACCAGTGCACCCCCGCTTCAAAGCTTCCAGATTGGTTATCAGGGTCGACAGGGCCAGCTCCAGAGTCAACAGCCACATCAGCAGAGGCCTTGTTATTCTTGCGGTGGTTTGGGACATATTTCCAGGTTTTGCCCCCGAGGTTCTGGTGGGTCTCAGTATCAGGGTTCCCGTGCCATGGTTCCCGCATCCGGTGCACCCCCACCCTCTCAGCCAGCTAAGGGTGGTGGTCGGGATGCCAGAGGTAGAGGTCAGACTCATAGAGGTGGAGGACATTCCACGAGAGGTAGAGGTCAGGCAACAGTAGGTCAACCCAGAGATGATCAGGTTGGAGGAGCTCATCTCCGGTGCTATGCTTTTCCTGCCAGGCCTAATGATGAGGCTTCTGATGCAGTTATTACATGTACGGTTTCAGTTTGCATCCAAGAGGCTTCGGTGTTATTTGATCCGGGTTCTTTATTCTCCTATGTGTCTTTATATTTTGCCTCTTATTTGAGTATGCCTCGTGATTCCTTGAGTACGGATGTGCATGTGTCTACACCAATGAGTGATTCTATAGTGGTAGGATGAGTCTACCGTACTTGCTTAGTAGTTATTGGTGGTCTGGAGACTCAGGTTGATCTTTTGCTCCTTGATATGGTTGACTTTGATGTTATATTAGGGATGGATTGGTTATCCCCCAATTATGCTATTCTGGACTGCCATGCCAAGACAGTGACCTTGGCCTTGCCAGGGGTGCCTCGTTTGGAGTGGATGGGGACTCCTAGTCATTTTCTGGTAGATTTATTTCTTATGTGAAGGCTCCGAGAAATGTTGTTTGGCCTATCTTTCCTATGTTCATGATTCTGGCGTCGAGGTTCCTTCCCTGGAGTCAGTGCCCGTGGTTCGAGAGTTTCCAGAGGTATTCCCTGCTGACCTGCCGGGTATGCCACATGACAGGGATATTGATTTTAGTATTGAGTTAGCTCAGGGAGCCCATCCTATTTCTACTCCGCCGTATCGTATGGCCCCGCCAGAGTTGAAGGAGTTGAAAGATCAGTTGCAGGATTTGTTGGATAAAGGCTTCATTAGGCCTAGTGTTTCTCCTTGGGGTGCTCAAATAATGTTTGTCAAGAAGAAAGATGGCTCGATGAGGATGTGTATTGACTACCAGCAGTTGAATAAGGTTACTATTAAGAGCAAGTATCCTTTGCCGAGGATTGATGATTTATTTGACCAGCTTCAGGGTGCTTCAGTGTTTTCCAAGATTGACTTGAGATCTGGTTACCACCAGCTGAGGATTAGGGCGTCTGATGTCCCTAAGACAGCCTTTCGCACTCGTTATGAGAATTATGAGTTCTTGGTGATGTCATTTGGGCTGACAAATGCCCCTGCTGCTTTCATGGAGTTGATGCACCGAGTGTTCAGGCCTTATTTGGACTCATTTGTGACTGTCTTGATTGATGATATATTGATATACTCTCGTAGCCGAGAGGAGCATGAGAAGCACCTTAGAGTCGTCCTCCAGACTTTGAGGGACAGTCAGTTGTATGCCAAATTCTCCAAGTGTGAGTTCGGGTTGAGTTCAATTGCATTTCTAGGCCATATGGTATCGTCAAAGGATGTTCAGGTGGATCCCAAGAAGATTTCAGCAGTCAGAGATTGGCCTAGACCCACCTCAGCTACAGAGATCCGGAGTTTCTTGGGCTTAGCAGGTTATTATCGTCTGTTTGTGGAGTGATTTTCATCCATTGCAGCCCCGATGACCGGGTTGACTCAGAAGAGTGCTCAGTTTAGGTGGTCTGATGAGTGTGAGGCGAGCTTTCAGAAGCTCAAGACAGCCTTGACCACGACACCTGTGTTAGTTTTGCCCACAGGTTCAGGACCGTATATCGTGTATTGTGATGCTTCACGGTTTGGGCTTGATGCAGTGTTGATGCAGGATGGCAAGGTTATAGCCTATGCTTCTCGTCAGTTGAAGGTTCATGAGAAGATCTATCCAGTTCATGACTTTGAGTGAGCAACGATTGTGCATGTGTTGAAGATTTGGAGGCATTATTTGTATGGTATGCCATGTGAGGTGTTCACGGATCATAAGAGCTTACAGTATCTGTTCAAGCAGAAGGAGTTGATCATGAGGCAGAGGAGATGGTTAGAGTTGCTGAAGGATTATGATATTACCATTCTTTATCATCCGGGAAAGGCCAATGTGGTGGCCGATGCTTTGATCCGGAAGACAGCTAGTATGGGTAGTTTTTCTTATTTGTTAGTCGGAGAGCGACCTCTTGCTTTGGATGTTCAGGCTTTAACCAACCGATTTGTGAGATTGGAGGTTTCTGAGACTGGTAGTGTTTTGGCCTATACCGTAGCCGTTCTTCATTGTATGACCGTATTCAGGCCGAGCCGTATGATGATCGCCATTTATGTGTTCTTAGAGATAGAGTCAGTCACGGAGATGCCAAGCATGTTACGCTTGATGATGAGGGAGTTTTGAGGATGCAGGGTCGGATTTGTGTACCTGACGTGGATGGTATTCGTGAGTTGATACTTCAGGACGCCCATAGTTCCTGGTATTCTATTCATCCGGGCGCCACGAAGATGTACCAGGACTTGCGGCAGCACTATTGGCGGCGGAGGATAAAGAAGGATAATATAGCTTATGTAGCTCGGTGCTTGAACTTTCAGCAGGTTAAGTACGAGCACCAGAGACCCGGTGGTTTGATGCAGCAGATTCAGCTTCCCGAGTGGAAGTGGGAGTGTATCACCATGGACTTTGTAGTTGGACTCCCACGGACTTAGAGGATGTTTTATGCAGTATGGGTTGTTGTGGATAGGCTGACCAAGTCAGCACACTTCATTCCAGTATCAGTTTCGTATTCAACAGAGAAGTTGGCAAGGATCTATATGAGAGAGATTGTTAGACTGAATGGTGTGCCCATATCCATTATATCAGACCGAGGTACTCAGTTTACCTCCCATTTCTGGAGAGTATTTCAGCGAGAGTTGGGCACACAGATTGATTTGAGCACCGCATTTCATCCTTAGACGGTCACGTAGTCTGAGCGTACTATTCAGACTTTGGAGGATATGTTGCGAGCTTGTGTCATTGACTTTGGTGCGCAATGAGACCACTTCTTGCCTTTAGCTGAGTTTACCTACAACAACAGCTATCAATCGAGCATTCAGATGGCTCCGTATGAGGCGTTGTATGGTAGACTGTGTCAGTCTCCAATCAGTTGGTTTGAGCCGGGAGAGGCTAGATTGTTGGGTTCCGAGTTAGTCCAGGATTCCTTGGACAAGGTGAAGATCATTTAGGATAGACTTCGTACAGCTCAGTCTAGGCAGAAGAGTTATGCTGATCGCAAAGTTCGAGATTTGGCATTTATGATAGGCGACCGGATATTTCTGCGGGTGTCGCCCATGAAGGGCATGCTGATATTCAGAAAGAAGGGCAAGTTGAGCCCTAGGTACATTGGTCCATTTGAGATTCTGGATAAGGTAGGAGAGGTGGCCTACAGACTTGCCTTGCCACCTAGCTTGTCAGCCGTGCATCCGGTAGTTCACGTATCTATGCTCCGGAGGTATATTGCGGATCCATCTCATGTACTTGATTTCAGTGGTGTCTAGTTGGACAAGGATTTGTCTTATGAGGAGGAGCTGGTAGCCATATTAGACCGACATGTGCGACAGTTGAGATCGAAGAGTTATCTTTCGATTCGTGTTTAGTGGAGAAGTCAGCCTGTTGAGGCAGCTACTTGGGAGTCCGAGCCCGATATGCGGAGCCGATATTCCCACCTTTTTCCCGATTCAGGTACTTTTCTATGTCCGTTCGAGGATGAACAGTTGTTTTAGAGGTGGAGATTGTGATGAACCAAAAGGTCATCTTGTGTAAATTTAGCATAAAAAATTGTGTTTCGAGGCCCCGAAAGCCTCTTTTAATCTCACCTCGATGTACGTGCACAGTCCGGGCACGTAGCCGGGAAGCCTTTATGTGGAAATGTGTTAAACAGTTGAATTGATGATAATTAATGGAATAAAGTTGACTTTAGTCAACATTTTTGGTAAACGGACGCAGACCCGTGATTTGATGGTCCCGGAGGGTCCGTCGAAAATTATGGGATCTAGGCGCCCGGAATCGAATTCTGAGGTCCCAAGTCCGAGAAATGAATTTTTAAAGAAAATTGTTTTCTGAAAGTAAGAAAGACTTTATAAAATAAACTTTGATGTGAAATCTGTGATATCGAGGCTGTATTATGGTTCCGGAGCCCGGAACAGGATCAATATGTGTTATGTGAGTTATCTGTAAAATTTGGTAAGAGACGGACTTGGTTTGACGTGTTTCGGATCAAAATTGGAGAATTTAGAAGTTTATGAAGTTTGAGGAAATTCTATGGATTTTTGAGTTTAATTCATTGTTTATTATGTTATTTCAGTGGTTTAATTACTCGAATAAGTTCGTAGGATGATTTTTAAGTCATGTGTATATTTCGTTTTAAGTCCCGAGGGCTTGGGTGAGTTTCGGGTAGGTGTCGGGGTGCAAAAGAGGTAGAAAAATCTGGTGTTCTGTTGTTTTCTGATGTTCTGTGATTCACTCTCCGCGATCCGGTCTAATTCACGCGATCGCAATATGGTTATGGCTGGGGGTTGGGAAATCACCCTACGCGAACATAGGGCCTGGGTTGCGATCGCGGAGCCTGGGGGCAGTACTTTATGCGATCGCGAAGGGCCACACGCGAACGCGTAGTGCAAATGTAGGCTGCGGGCTGGGTGCTATTTTTCTCACTGCGACCGCGACCTCCGTGTTGCAATCGCGATTGTTTGTGTTGGTATACTATGCGATCACAATCCCTTCTTCGCGATCGTGATGGTCTAGATCCAGTACTCAACACGATCGCATGAGACATGTTGCGATCGCGTAGGTCATTCTTTTACCCAGCTATTTAAATGCTCAAAACAGAATACCCATTACGGGATTTTCATATTTTTCACCATCTCCTTCTTCTCCAAGCCCCATAGCCGAGTTCCAAGCTGCTCTTCCTCCATAACCACTTAGAAAAGTAATCTTAGCTCTAATTTCTTCCATTTTCTTCATTAATCATTAGATTCTAGGCCTAGAAACATGTAATCAAGGGTAGAAATTGGGGGTTTTGGGTAGAGTTAGGGCTTTTGGAAATTTTGGGAATTCAACCTCATTTTGGGGGTCGGATTTCAAAACAAATTGTATATTAGGGTTCATGGGGGAACGTGTGATCCGGTTTTGGTCCGAACCTCGAGTTTGGACCAAGCAGGCCCGGAGTCGAATTTTGGTCTTTTTGGAAGAATTATGGGAAATGTATAATTAGGCTTCGGGATTGAGTTATTGAATTACTATTGATGTTATTAAGTCAATTGTGTTTAGATATTATCGTTTCGGAGTCGGATTCAAGAGGAAAGGTCGTGATTGAGGCTTGACTTGCATTTTTTGAGCTGAGGTAAGTGTTTGGGCTAACCTTAGCTCGAGGGAATAGATGTAGAGTCTTATTTGCTATGTGTAATTCATGTCCAATGTATAGGTGAGGTTACCGGTACCTATATGTTGTGGTCAAGCATGCCCGTGAGTCGATTTTGATAAGTTGTTTAATGTCTTTGATATTCTCTGTGTTGCGAATTATTGTGAACCTTGGAAGTGGTACCTTGAGGTTACTTCATGACGTAGAAAATTACTGATTATGTGTTCGGTTAAGGATTTTACTGTTGACATTATACCTCCGAGTGAGTTGATTATAGCTGAGTACCTTGCCGGGACAATAGAACTTTGTTGATCATTTCTGAACATTTGAAATGTCGTATTGTTAAACTTTCATATCAATTGTTGCTTTTACACTAATCATGCACGAAGGAACATTCTGTGCCGATTGATTATATTTATGCATGAAGGAACATTCCATTCCGATTGAATATATTTATGCACAGAGGAACATTCCGTGCCGATTGATTATATTTATGCACGAAGGGACATTCTGTGCTGATTGATTATATTTATGCAAGAAGCAATATTCTGTGCCGATTGATTATATTTATGCACGAAGGAATATTCCGTGTCGATCGATTATATTTATGCACGAGGGAACATTCTGTGCCGATTGATTATCATTTATGCGCAAGGGGACATTCCATGCCGATTGATTATTATTTATGCGCGAGGGGACATTCCGTGCCGATTGATTATTATTGATGCACAAGCAAACATTCCGTGCTGAGTCATTATTCTTTATGTGCGAGGGGACATTCCGTGCTGTGTGTTTTGAGGTTATACATGAGGGTTCATGCCATGTTTTCCCCTGTCTATTGTACTTGTTCGGGTTGATACTTCATGTTTCATTTCTACATTTCCGTTAGTACTTGATTCTACTGTTTTAGAAATTGTTACCCCTCTTATCCCCAACATGTTCTTCCTCGTAACTGTATTCTTGTTTATTTTCTACTATATGATTGAACTGCACAGGTACAATTTGTTGTTGTGTCCTAGCCTCGTCACTACTTCGCCGAGGTTAGGCTCGGCACTTACTCAGTACATGGGGTCGGTTTTACTGTTGCTACACCTGCACTTCTTTATGTTGTGCAGTTTACGCAGCCGGACCTAGTGGACCTCGCTAGTGGGAGTGTCCTTCAGTCCATTCCAGACGACACCGAGGTAGTTCCGCATGGTGTTCGTGGATATTGGCGTCCCTGTCTATCTTTCATTCTGTCATTTATGTGTTTTACAGACAGATACATCACTATATTTTCAAACTGTTATTTTTACTCAAATCTTAGACTGGTTCGTGAGTTTGTGACTCCACTTCTGGGTTTTGTACTTAAAGGGATTTCTTCGTTATTAGCTATTGTCATTTAGATTTATGTTAATACTTCCGCACTTTATCTCATTTATCTAGTCAGTGTTTGTTATTTTCATTTGTTAATAAATCAATTCAGTTAACACACTGACTTTCCTAGCGGGTACAACGTTAGGCGCCATCACGGCCTGAAGGTGAGATTTCAGGTCGTGACAATTAGTGACTATTTTCACGGTTCGAACCCGTATTATATAGATCACACGAGGATGGTTTACCGTTATGACACAAATTCCTGATAAGAACAGTTGTAACATGGCCAATCAAAATGTAAATGATTGAAGAGAAAGATGACTTTTAACAGAAAAAAAACAGTTACGTGTGGGGTTGAAAAGGGATTGGTGGTGCTGCAATTTTTGAAACTGAAATTTGACATTAGGGATGATGTAGCAATTTGATATCAAGTGGACAGAATTAGGGATGTATAAGACTAGTATTTTTTGCATTACATAGTTAGGGCTGGTACAGTTAGGTACAAGAGAAAAGGAATAATTAATCTCGGGATTACATTTAAGAAGAGTTCAATCCATATTTGATTAGGAGAAAATTACGGTAGAAGTAATCCCAGGATTAGTTATCCCGAAATTGTAGTATTTTTTTTATCCCAATGAAAAGATGGAATTAATCATGAGATAACTCTTTTCCAACCAAACGACCTTTTGAATAGCTATGTATGAACCCATACTCAAAATAGCACTTTGGTCCAACAGTAACTTAGATAGCATTTGGACTTTAAAAATGAGATGAAAAATAATTTTTAAAAGTGAAAATTATTTTTGTACATGCATTTTACTTGAAAAGAATTTTAAGTTTTGTGAGTAGAAAACTTCAAGAACTTCAAAAACTACTCTAGAACTGTTTTGGGTACTTTCTCTTGGTCATTCTTTGACTTTTGATTTTCTTAATCCCTAAAACAAAAATATTCTTTTTCCTTAATATATTGTTTTGTGGAATATGATTTTATCTTCTCCTTTTAAAAATTATCAAATGATTAAATATATAAGTAGATTGTAAGTGTTTGCTGTAAAGGAGATCAAAATTGAAATGTTAATCTATCAAGAAAACTTTTACATTTCGTTAAGAAATGAAGTGCTAGAAAAAGATAATAAAATTAATCTTGAACTACCACTATAAACCGAAAATACAAATATCATATTCGCAGGGAAATAAAAGCACATAAAAATGATCTGCCTTATACTTGGATAGATGAAGAATTATTTAATAATTTTTAGTTTGCTACATAGAACGTAAGATATTTAAAATTATATGTAATAATGCTATTATTGATAGTTTTAAAAGTATGAAAACTTGTCAAGGACATAAATAATTCTAATAGTTTTAAGTATAATTTAATCGTCAACTTGTTGTATCGTAAAAAAGTTTATATAGTTAAATCAAATAAAGGTAGTGGTGCACCCAAGCGCTTGAAATTCTGGATACGCCGTCGATGACACGTGGAAAGAGCCGATGACACATGGAAAGGGTCAAATTCAACATGTTTTTGTTATTGTGATTATTAGCGTTTACATCGGATAAGGGAAATACAACACTACTTATGGGGTTTAGTCCCTCCGCCTCAAATTTGGGAGACATAATTTATCAAGTGAGCTATCTCTCAATCCCGATTCAGCTAGTCCATCTATGGCTTCAAAGAATATTAGCTGAAGTACGAATAAAAGATGGTGCATATTCTAATTAGTTCATCGATGACTTCAAAGAGAATACTAAGTTAATATATCGATTAAAAAAAGGTTGAAAAGTTAACTAATCGACAAGTTAATTTATAAACTTCAAACAAGGGTATTGATCACGCCTAACTATGCCTCCTAAGAGGTCTAGCGGTCATTGCAAATATAATCCGATTTACAAGTCCGGAGTCGAATCCCGTAGGAAAATAACATGCTAATTACAACCAATACTTTTGCACGAATTCAAGTAATCAACCTTCATAAATATTATATAACGATTTGAGAGTTTACGAACTAAGATCAAAGTAATTAAAAATGCAGTAATTTATAACTAATAAAGCAAATGTTGTAGACAAGATTTATAAAAGTCTAGGTGTGATGAACCAAAAGGTCATCCCATATATATATCTAGCTAATTTTGTGTTCCGAGGTCGTGAAAACCTCATTCTATCTCATCTCGATTTGCGTGTGCAGCCCGAGCATGTAGTCGGAAAGACTTTATTTGGAAAACTGATAAAAATGATAATTTTATATTAGAAATTTGAATAAAGTTCACTTTGGACTAGGATCCGTGAATTGACGATCCCGGAGGGTCCATAGGAAAATATGAAACTTGGCGGTATGCCCGGAATCGAATTCCGAGGTCCCATGTCTGAGAAATGAATTTTTAAAGAAAATTATTTTCTGAAAAATATAAAGGTCTTTGAAAATGAAATTGGAGGTGAAACCTATGATATCGGGCCCGTATCATGGTTTCAGAGCCCGGCACAGGTTTGATATGTCATATATATGTTATCTGTAAAATTTGGTAAGAAACGGAATTAGTTTGACGTGATTCGGACCATAAAATGAAAACTTTGATGTTTAAAGAACTTTGAGGAGTTTCATTTATATATTTTTTAGTTTGATTCATCGTTTTAGTGTTATTTTATGTGTTTTGAAACCTCAAGTGAGTCCGTGCTAAGTGATATGACTTGTTAATTTGATTAGACGGGGTTCCGGGGGCCTCGGGTGTGTTACGGGTGGACCAAATGTCATTTTTCCCACTTTTAGAACTGCTGTTATCTGTCTTCTGATGTCCTTCTGTGCGATCGTGAACAGCCCTTCGCGTTCGTGTAGCATTAATGCGGAGCACCCCAAAATCCTTCAATGCGTTCGCATGACTCCATCCGTGATCGCGGAAGCCAGCTTGCCCCTTGTACGCGATCGCATAAGATTCTCCGCGATCGCGTAGCACATCTTACACCAGCTTCATTTTCCTTCTATGCGATCCCGCCTCGATTCCCCCGATCGCGGTTCACAAAGCACCTGAGCAGAATATAAACTTCCAAAAATCGGGGTTTTTGACCATTTTAAACATATTTTGACTTCTGGAACTCAGTTTTGGGCGATTACTTGAAGGTTTTTTACACAAATTGAATGGGTAAGTGTTCTTCCACTAGATTAAAATATATTTCATGAATTAGTTCTTATTTTTATCCTTTAATTTGTATTTTGGGTTGAGGAGATTGTGGGTTTTGAAAGAAAATTTCTGAAATGAAAAATTAATGATTTGAATGACCAAATGTTATCGGAATTGGATAAATTTAGTATGGGTCAACTCGTATTAGAATGGGTAATCGGAATTTGTAAAATTTATCGAGTTCCGAGATGCGGCCCCGGGAGGTCGACTTTTGGGTCGATTTTTATAAATTTGCAAATATTGAAACTTTATTATTCGGAATCGTTCCTTATACGTTTTATATGTATTTTGAATTTGTTTTAGTTGATTTAAGCCGTCCGGAGGCCTTCCCTCCCGAGAAGTCTATTTCTGAGTGCCGAGTTGTCGTCTTTGAGGTAAGTGTCTTGCCTAACTTTGTGTGGGGGAACTACCCCATAGGATTGAGTCTTCTATGTTGATTGTAGTCCGCGTACGCGAGGTGACGAGTGCGTACTCGGACTTATTTGCAAATAGATTGCGCTTTAGGGATTTTTAGGTCCTTATTTTCCCTGCGTATGAACTGAAATTGTTATATTTGAATTCCTGATTTTTAGTTTCATCTCTCCCTGCTAAAATTAGAAGTACTTGCCTAGCATTCCTTGTTTCTTATATGATCTTAATTGTCTTAAATGAAGACTTTGTTCTTCCTACCGTTATACTATATCTTTCTTCATGCGCTGCCTATGTGACTAAAACTAGTATAATCTCGCCCTATAAATGTCTAACAAGTAATTGGAATATCTATACGTTGGTCAAGCATGTCCATGAGTCGTACATTGTGATTTAAATAATTTTCCTCTTACGTACTACTTAGGTTTAATTGATGACCGCCCATGTTGAAGGTAATTTTTGATGCTGCCTATTTACTAAGCCTTTGATTAAAGTGAGTTTGTTTGGTAAATCTGATTGTGTCTAAGTAGATTTGTTATAGCTGATTCCTTTGCCGGGATGATTTTGTTTCTTGGTTGCGAACATGAATATATAGAATCGTTGCTATATCTGTCTTGTTTTCCCTTCGTTATGTTGTTTTCTCTTTGTGCTTGGCATTCCTTTCAGTGGCTACTTCTTATGAGTGAGTTTCTTCCATTTTTGTGATTTAAGTCTTTGTATTGACTTGCTCATCACACTTTGCATTCGGGCTTGTTTGCTTTTGTGCCGGTTGTGGCAATATATGTTGTTTCTGTCGCATTCTTATTGTTTTCCTCAATGGATGCATTGCATATTTAAATTGGTACTACGGACCGAGATCCGGGAGCTTCCCATGTGCTGCACTGCATATTTAAATTGGGACTACGAAGTTAGATCCGGGAGCTTTCCCCACTGTACTGCATTGCATATTTAAATTGGGACTACAGAAAGAGATCTGAGAGCTTCCCCCCTATACTGCATCGCATATTTAAATTGGGACTACGGACAGAGATCCGGGAGATTTCCCCCTGTAATACATCTCATATTTAAATTGGGACTACGGGCGAGATTTCGGGAGCTTTTCCCCTGTATTGCATTGCATGACAAATTCTGAGTTGCGGAGTGAGTTCTGGTGGTTTTATCATTTAGGAGATTTGGATCTAAAGATATATATATATATATATATATATATTGAAAACTATAGCTGAAAAATAATTATCTCTAGGAAAAGTTATGTCCGAAGGACTTCTATTTCGAAAGTACTTTTCTTGCAGAAAAATGTTATTTGAAAGAGCAGTACTTGGGAAAGTATATTTGAACACCACATATTTTGAAGAGATTATGTTTTAAATATTTCTCTTTATAAAAATATATAAATATACATTCAGAGAAAGTATGTTTCAAAGAAGAAATTTCTCTATTCCGAAATGATTATATTTTTAAAGCTTTCAAAATAAACTCACGATTTAAAGGTTTTCACTCGAAGGTTTGACCAGTTTTATTGAGTTTATTAGCTAAGGTCTGACATGAATAAATTAATGAGTGCTGAGTTGCTGGTGTTTTATTGGGTTGTGGTTCCTGACATTTGGCTTGCATTCTTTCCATTTTCTTTGCGTATTTTTATTATGATGTCCGTTGACCGTAATTATTGACTTTTCTTCCGTATTATTCGATCGTACCATTATTTATATCAAAAAATCTTTAGATAGATATTATGTTTCGGTCATTGGTACATTTTTGTCTTTTTACTTATTAGACCAGTGGTGTCTTGACTAGTCCTTGTCACTACTTCACCGAGGTTAGTCTTGATACTTACTGGGCACCGTTGTGGTGTGCTCATACTACACTTCTGCATATTTTTTTGTGAAGATCCAGGTTATTGTTGTTAGTAGTTGCACAGATCATTGTTGAGGAGACTCAAGGGAACCTATTGTTTAGTTCGCAGGCTTCGGAGTCACCTTCCTGTTTTATTTCTATTCAATTGTACGTGCTTATTCCTCGATAGTTGTATTTAGATTTGATAGAAAGATTTCGTAGAGCCTATGACTTGTATTTACTGGGTTTTGGGAAATTGTAAACTCTTTCAAGATGTCTATATCGAGACTGTTATAATCCTTTTTTGTTGTTGTTGTTCAGTGGAAATGTTAGGCTTACCTAGTCCCTATAACTAGGTGCCATCACTGTACCGAACAGAGGGAAATTTGGGTCGTGACAAGTTGGTATTAGAGCTCTAGGTTCATAGGTGCTACGAGTCATAAGCAAGTTTAGTAGAGTCTTCTGGATCGATACAGAGACGTCTGTAAATATCTTCGAGAGGCTACGTAACTATTAGGACGATTTTACTTCATTCATTCCCATCGTGCAAGTTCATTGGTCTTGAAGGTTGAAATTATCGTTCAATTCTCTCATCGATAGTGAGAACACGAGGTGCGGTTCCTGATGATGTTACCCGAAGCAAATGTCGCAAGGGTCAGAGACAGAGGCCAACGAGGAGCACGTGTCGTAGTTAAGATGCCTACCAGAGCAGCCGTTGAGGAGTCGCCAGTAGTTCTAGTTGGGGGATAGGTACTGGGGGTGCCTGTTGGTACCCTGGACTTCAGGAGGCCGGGGCATAGTTTTTTAGTACAATTTGTACATTAACTCAGGCAGGGTTGATTCTAGTGCACCAGTTGCTTCACGGATCAGGGGAGGAGTTCAGACTCCCACCGTCTACACTCCAGCGTAGCGAGATCTAATTGGTCAGGTTCCAGTTGTTATGACAGCATGACATCTGGTTTCAGTTCAGCCATGGTTAGGGTAGCAGCATTGGAGGAAGAATACCTTGGAATTGAGGGGTACTGGAAGTACCACCCTTCTATCTTTCAGTGGATTGGCGGCAGATAATGCTCAGGGTTTCCTGGAGGAGTGCCACTATATTCTTCGTACTTGGGGCATTGTGGAGACGAGGGGGATTGCTTTTGTCACGTCTCAGGTCCAGAGTAATAGGTTGATCTGTAGTGACGACATATGAGTTGGGGTCACCTGGCCGAGTTAGCTTCACTAGCATGGATTCAGTTTTCGGAGATGCTTTGAGGGACGTTGCACCTCAGT
Source organism: Nicotiana knightiana (assembly GCA_005239525.1). Lineage (NCBI taxonomy): Eukaryota > Viridiplantae > Streptophyta > Magnoliopsida > Solanales > Solanaceae > Nicotiana > Nicotiana knightiana. Next base: position 243,674 of record ML389816.1, on the reverse strand, counting down.
TCCGTCGGGATGTACGGCGCGCGGAGTTTGAGCAGTTGCGCCAGGGCGCTATGTCACTTTTGGAGTATGTCGTTAGATTCAGTGATTTGGCCAGATATACACCTCACTTTATTGCTTCAGTTAGGAGGCGAGTCCGTAGATTCATTGAGGTACTCAGGCATGGTAGAGAATTTTGGGTTAACTAGTTCAGTTGCATTACCAGCTTCACGTTGGAGCTTTTTAGGTACTCATGGGTCTCGGAGGATTCGTATTATATGTCTTCAACAGCCACATCGGCGGAGAGATTTTCTTCAGTGTGGAGATGTTAACCACAGGGTGAAAGATTGTTCCAGGATTCAGGTAAGGTGTGTTATAGCAGGGTATTCAGGTGGGTAGAGGGTGCCCAAGAGGGGGAGGCCCGACCCGTTGATATGTTGCATATAGTAGGCTAGAGGCCGTCATGCCAGATATCCTCACCCAGGTATGGCTTGATGTGCTAAAGTGGGGTACCATTGTATTTCACTATAGTCCTGCTGGTCAGGACGAGTTTCCATTATTTGTTGTTTCATTTATGAGTGAGTTTCATGTTTTGCACTCTATTTTTGTGTTTGCTTCTATTAGGAGATTCTATGAGTAGTAGCCCGTGTCTATCATTGTTTTATTCATCCTTGCTAGTGGTGAAACTGGAAGTGAGTCCATGTCGTCCCTCATGGTAAGTGAGCGCTATGATTTTGTTAACCGAGATGAATTAGCGGGAGATCTCTATTGGTATGATATATATTCGACATGTGTCATAGAGTTGAGGGCAAGACCCTCGTGATTCTTTGTGATTTGATATGTTTGGACCAGGCTGAGTACCACGGTTGATTTTATCAGGATGGAATCCTTGTGATTTGTTCATATCCCTTGATTCTTCCTTGTTATATTGCTTTTGGTAAGTCAGTATTGATAGAGAGTTATGCCTATGGGCTTGTTAGATAGTTCCTTTATATGTTTCTATATTCGTATTCAGTCATTCCCGTTATGTGCTTCATTAGTTTTAGCTTGCGGGATGTGTGCCTGGTGGCGTGTTGTGGCTCGGTGATTCGGGTGTCTAATGATGAGGTCTTCATGTTTATTGCATCATTATCGGTGTTATGGGATCTGGAAACATGGTTCTTCCATATGTGGGACTAATTTCCAATGTTGAGTTGATTTCAGGCAGTTTTTTTGATCAAAAGTGCTATTGGGCCTATGTGTGATGTGCTATGTTGCATGGCTGTGCCTTATGGGCGTAGACCTGAGTTGATGCAGCTGGTTGAGGCTAATGCCGGATATGGATTTAGAATCGGGTCTTTTGGAAATAAGTAGAAGGTGAGGACTTGAGGTATGAGGCTTATCGATGGTGATAAGAAGGCTATATTGTAGTTGCAATGGTGTCATCAGTATTATGTAGGTTGGGGTGACGTGGGATAACCCGCGGGTATGTGTTGGAAATGCGCAATCAGTGATTGGATGAGTTCAAAGTGAATCTTGGCACGTTCGAGGACGAACGTTTGTGTAAGAGGGGGAGATTGTGATGACCCAAAAGGTCATCCCATATATTTCTAGCTAATTTTGTGTTCCGGGGTCCTGAAAACCTCCTTCTATCTCACCTCGATTTGGGTGCGCAGCCCAGGCGTGTAGCCAGGAAGCCTTTATGTGGAAAACTGATAAAAATGATAATTTTGTATTAGAAATTTGAAAAAAGTTGACTTTGGTCAACATTTTTGGTAAACGGACCCGGATTCATTAATTGATGGCCCCGGAGGGTCCGTAGGAAAATATGGGACTTGGGCATATGCCCAGAATCGAATTCCGAGGTCCCAAGTCCGAGAAATGAATTTATAAGGAAAACTGTTTTTTGAAAAATATAAAGGTTTTTGAAAATGAAATTTTAGCTGAAACCTGTGATATCGGGCGCGTATCATGGTTCCGGAGCCCCGTACAATTTCGATATATCTTATATGTGTTATCTGTGGAATTTGGTAAGAAACAGACTTAGTTTGACGTGATTCGGACCTTAAATGCAAAATTTGATGTTTAAAGAACTTTGAGGAATTTCATTGATTTTGTTTTGGTTTGATTCGTCGTTTTAGTGTTATTTTATGTGTTTTGAAACCTCGAGCGAGTGTGTGCTAAGTGATATGACTTGTTTATGTGATTAGACGGGGTTCCAGGGGCCTCGGGTGTGTTCCAGGTGGACCATGAGTCATTTGTCCCATTTTTAGAACTGCTGTTATCTGCCTTCTGATGTCCTTCTGTGCGATCGCGAACAGCCCTTCGCGTTCGCGTAGCATTAATGTGGACCACCCCAAAATCCTTCAATGTGTTCGCATGACTCCATCCGCGATCCCGGAAGCCAACCTGTCCCTTGTACGCGATCGCATAAGATTCTTTGCGATCGCGGGGCACATCTTACAACAGCTTCATTTTCCTCCTACGCGATCGTGCCTCAATTCCTGCGATCGCGATTCACAAAGCACCTGGGCAGAATATAAGCTTCGAAAAATCGGGGTTTCACCATTTAAAACATATTTTGACTTCTAGAACTCAGTTTTGGGCGATTCCTTGAGGGGTTTTCACACAAATTGAATGGGTAAGTGTTCTTCCACTAGATTTAAATATATATTTTATGAATTCATTCTTGTTTTTATCATTTAATTTGTTTTTTGGGTTGAGGGGATTGTGGGTTTTGAAAGAAAATTTCTAAAATGAAAAATTAATGATTTCAATGACCAAATGTTATCGGTATTGGATAAAGTTAGTATGGGTGAACTCGTATCGGAATGGGTAATTGGAAATTGTAAAATTTTTCGGGTTCCGAGGTGCGGGCCTGGGGAATCGACTTTTGGGTTGATTTTTATAAATTTGCTAAGATTGAAACTTTATTATTCAGAATTGTTCCTTATACATTTTATATGTATTTTGAAGTTGTTTTAGTTTATTTGAGCCGCCCGGAGGCCTTCCCGCCCGAGAAGTCTATTTTTGAGTACTGGGTTGTCTTCTTTGAGGTAAGTATCTTGCCTAACTTTGTGTGGGGGAACTACCCCATAGGATTGAGTCTTCTATGTTGATTGTAGTCCCAGTACACGAGGTGACGAGTGCGTACTCGGATTTATTTGCAAATAGATTGCCCTTTAGGGATTTTTAGGCCCTTATGTTCCCCGCGTATGAATTGAAATTGTTATATTTGAGTTCATGATTTTTAGTTTCATCTCTCCCTGCTCAAATTAGAAGTACTTGCCTAGAATTCCTTGTTTCTTATATGATCTTAATTGACTTAAATGAAGACTTTGTTCTTCCTACTGTTATACTATATCTTGCTTCATACGCTGCCTATGTGACTTAAACTAGTATAATCTCACCTTATAAATGTCTAACAAGTAATTGGAATTTATATACGTTGGTCAAGCATGCCCGTGAGTCGTACATTGTGATTTAAATGATTTTCCTCTTAAGCACTACTAAGGTTTAATTTATGACCGCCCATGTTGATGGTATTCTTTGGTGCTGCCTATTTACTGAGCATTTGTTCAAACTGAGTTTATTCGGTGAAGCTAATTGTATAAGTGAGATTGGTTATAACTAATTCCCTTGCCGGGATGATTTGGTTTCTTGGTAGAGAACTTGAATATATAGAATCATTGCTATATTTGTCTTGTTTTCCCCTCGTTATGTTGGTTTCTCTTTTTGCTTTGAATTCCTTTCAGTGCCTACTTCTTATGAGTGAGCTTTTACCATTTTTGTGATTTAAGTCTTTGTATTGATTTGCTGATCGCACTTTGCATTTGGGCTTGTTTGCTTTTGCGCTGGTTGTGGCAATATATGTTGTTTCTGTCGCATTCTGGTTGTTTTTCCTCAGTGGATGCATTGCATATTTAAATTGGGACTACGGACCCACATCCGGGAGCTTTCCCCTGTACTGCACATCATATTTAAATTGGGACTACAGACAGAGATCCGGGAGCTTTCCCCCAGTACTGCATTGCATATTTAAATTGGGACTACGGACAGAGATCTGAGAGCTTTCCCCCTGTACTGCTTCGCATATTTAAATTGGGAATACGGACTGAGATCCGGGAGGTTTCCCCCTGTACTGTATCGCATATTTAAATTGGGATTACGGACGAGATTCCGGGAGCTTTCCCCCTGTACCGCATTGCATGACAAATTCTGAGTTGCGGACTGAGTTCCGGTGGTTTTATCATTGAGGAGATTTGGATCGAAGGATATATATATATATATATATATATATATACACATACATATACTGAAATGTATAGCTGAAAAGAAATTATCTCCAGAAAAAGTTATGTCCGAAAGACTTCTATTTTGAAATTATATTTGAAAAGTATTTGACTTGCAAAAAAATAATTTTTTAAAGAGCAGTATTTGGGAAAGTATATTTTGAACATCACGTATTTTGATGATATTTGAAAGAGCAGTATTTGGGAAAGTATATTTTGAACATCACGTATTTTGATGATATTTGAAAGAGCAGTATTTGGGAAAGCATATTTGAACACCACGTATTTTGAAGACACTATGTTTTAAAGATTTCTCTTTATAAAAATATATAAATATACATTCAGAGAAAGTATGTTTCAAAGAAGAAATTTCTCTATTCCGAAATGATTATATCTTTAAAGCTTTCAAAATAAACTAACGATCTAAAGGCTTTCACTCGAAGGTTTGTCCAGTTTTATTGAGTTCATTGGCTAAGGACTGACATGAATAAATTGATGCAGTGTTGAGTTGCTCGTTTTTATTGGGTTGTGGTTCCTGACATTTGGCTTGCATTCTTTCCATTTTCTTTGTGTATTTCTATTATGATGTCCGTTGACTGTAATTATTGAATTTTCTTCCATATTATTCGATCGTACCGTTATTTATATCGAAAAATCTTTAGATAGATATTATGTTTCGGTCATTGGTACATTTGTGTATTTTACTTATTAGACCAGTGGTGTCTTGAATAGTCCTCGTCAGTACTTCACCGAGGTTAGTCTTGATACTTACTGGGCACCGCTGTGGTGTGCTCATACTACACTTCTGCACATTTTGGTGTGCAGATCCAGGTTATTGTTGTTTGCAGTTGCGCAGATCATTGCTGAGGAGACTCAAGGTAACCTAGTGCTGCGTTCGCAGGCTTCGGAGTCACCTTCCTGTTTTAATTCTATTCAATTGTACTTACTTATTCCTAGACAGTTGTATTTATATTTGATAGAAAGATTTCGTAGAGCTTATGACTTGTATTTACCGGGTTTTGGAAAATTGTAAACTCTGTCAAGATGTCTATATCGAGACTGTTATAATTCCTTTTTTATTGTTGTTGATCCGTGGAAATTTTAGGTTTACCTAGTCTCTATGACTAGGTGCTATCACGATACCTAACAGATGGAAATTTGCGTCGTGACACTAGGTTATTATTTCCCCTATTATCGGAATATTTCCCGCTACATTTTCTATGAATTTGCCTAAATATTCTCTACCAACCGTGATTACTTTGGTCATCGTAGCTCTCTCTCGAGAAACTACCACGATTTACTATACGTATTCTCTCGAACTACGCTAGCTGGCACTAATTTACCACTCACTACGATCGCACCAAAGCTTCGTTACCTCTAATCCCGCCTTTAAACCCTCTATATCGATCTCTCAACTACGTTAGGAGTGGCTTGTTCAACAACTACTTAAATGTGTACTCACTCGAGCAATATACACACTAAATAGGCCTAGTTAATTGAGAGCTCTTCAATTAACATGAATCAAAATATAGGTTAAAAAGTAGAGAAAAATCAAATGCAATCTATATTAAACGTAATAGAAAATCATCATCCAATAGGTTCAATCAAACCTTAGATAAGAGAGTTTATCTTATCATAAATACAACAACAATTAACATAATGTTCAAAGACATTAAACTACAAAGTAAAGACATAAATGAAGGGAAAACTCATTTGATTGTTTCTCCACAGTGCTTTGCAGCCTTTTTCTCCTCCAGATCCTGTCCAACCATAGAATAACTCATTTGCGGGGTATTTATGTCAATACCCTGGTCCAAATCTGGGTTGGGGTCTTTTAACCCGCGACTTTTAATTACCGTGTTACAGACCTCCTGAAGCCTGGTCTGTAGCACGGTCGACCTGGATATAGACCTCGTGAAGCCTGGTCTATAGCGCGGTCGACCTGGTTATTGACCTCGCAAAGCCCGGTCTATAGCACGGTCAACCTGGCTACAGACTGGTTTGTAGCACAGTTCGGGTTCCTGATGCTTTTGGCTCATTTCTTGAATTTTTGTCCTCTTTTTTGTGCAACTTTCATTCGATGATTTATTCCGATGTTCCTACACATAAAACAACACAATTTCGCGCAATCGTCGCACAATAACTCACTAAACCAGCAAAATATAGGGCGAGTAATGTGCTAAAAGTATAGCATATTGGCCTAACATCAACACCCCATACTTAAACGTTGCTCTTCCTTGAGTCAACCACCAATTCCTAGAGCTCCTTTATTCACTTCTAGCAAATCTGAAGCACACTATACCTATGACTATGGTTGAATCAACAATTAAACTTTAACATATGCCTTCAAACTTCCCCTTACATTATGACATACTTCAAATCTTTATTCTACAAAAGGAGAACGTATTTATAACAATCCTGACCTCACAAACCGACTCAATATCATAATGTATTCATGGATTGAACACTTACATCATAGATAAATCTAATAACGTCACATATCCCTTGAGAAATGATGTACCCTCACAACAAGAACAAGAGAGTAAGTTGAATCCGCACATTCGAATCAAATGCTCAAATATATTTGAAGGATTCTCATAGATAAAAGAAATACCTCACTCTTACAAAGAAGTCACATGCATGCACAAAGTGCCATAGGCTTGCCTATTATGTAGACCTCTACTAATATAGGGCCGCTCAGTCTAAAATCACTTAGGACTTTTTATGGTTGTAATGTTGGCTTAAGGACGAGTAGAATAAATTTAGGAATAGTGACTAACCCTCCTAAACACTTTAACACATCACATAATTAACCTTAAGCGCATTTTGTTCTTCAGCCCAACTGCATTTTCACAAACAATATCCTCCCAAAAGTATTTCCTCTTTCTTTAAGCACTACTTTAATTCATACTCACTATCAAGAATAAGATATATATATATATATATATATATATATATATATATATATATATATATATATATATATATATATATATATATATAAGTTTCCTTTAGTGGTGTATGAATTTACAAAACAAGTACACCCTGCTTTCTTTCATTGGTTCAACTCCAAAGCCACTCCACACTTAATACTTCTTCTAGCGCTCACTTAACAATGAAAGTGTTTTACGAGGTACAAAGATCAAAATAATGAAAATTAAGAACAAATGGGTATAAGCTTGTAATGTGGTTTCCAAATAAAAGTCTATAGACTCAAACGGGTTGACTAGGGATAAATTTTATTTGTGTTAGGCAATAAGTTCAAATAGATCAAAGAAAACCTAAAATCATTTTTCAAATTGAGCAAAACCTAAAAGTTTGCTTCAACTCACATGCCGGGCAAGTTATAGACTCTAATGCAATGACCCAGACTATACAACTTCTCACCACACATGGCACATTATTCACCAAGGACGGTTCCATTACTATTCTCAAACAAATGCAAGTATTCACAGAGCCACAAAATATTAAGAATCAAGCACAAAGTGACACAAGCCAAGAAAACAAAATATAGGCATCAATAAACATGTTATTACTCAACAAGGCATCATAACATTTTTCAAACCATAGGGAAGGTACTACACATACTAGAGCCTAATATGCTACTATCAAACATGTGATGACCCGACTGGTCATCTCCAGAGTTCTAGCCTCGTTTCCTTATTTTCTGCTTCTATTGTGTTCTACAACAGTTGTATGACTTATCAAGTTGGTTGGTTCGGGTCCGGAGTGATTCCAGAGTGAATCGAGACACGTAGTCTCTTAATTGGAAGCTTAAGATGGAAAAGTCGATCAGATGTGGACTTATGTGTAAACAGCCTCGGATTTGAATTTTGATTGTTTCATTAGATCCGTTAGGTGATTTTTGGACTTAAGAGCGTGCCCGGAATATGATTTGAAGGGTCGTAGTAGAACTATGCTTGAATTGGCGAAAGTTGAAATTTTGGCGAATTTGACCGAGAGTGGAATTTTTGATATCGAGGTCGGGTTGGATTTTTGGAAATTGGATTAGGTTCTTGGTGTCATTTATGACTTGTGTGAAAAATTTGAGGTCAATCGGACGTAGTTTGATAGCTTTCAATGTCGTTTGTGGAATTTGGAAGCTTATAAGTTCATTAGGCTTGAATCCGGATGTAATCCGTGTTATTGATATTGTTTTGGGTGATTTGAGTGTTCTACTAAGTTCGTATTGGGTTATAAGACTTGTTGGTATGTTTGGTTGAGGTCCTGGGGGCCTCGGGTGTGTTTCAGATGCTTAACGGATTGAAATAGGGACTTAGGCAATTGCCGAGTTTTCTAGTGTTCTGGTGTTTTGCAACTGCGGTGGGGAGACCGCAGGTGCGGCCACGCAGAAGCGAAACATGATTTCTATCATGATTCACTATAAAGTTTCTATAACACAAGAAGGACACATAGCTAAAAACAAGCTTATTCAACAAGTACAATTTTCACGGAATGGACCAAGTCCCAATTCCTACGGTGCATGCCCACACACCCGTCACCTAACACGTGTGTCACCTCTAAAATACTCACATAATACAATAATCGGGGTTCCTCAGGACTGGATTTGAAACTGTTACTTACCTCAAAACGTGCAAAATCCTACTCTGAAATGCCTTTGACCCTCGAATCAGTCTTCAAAATCCCCGAATATAGCCGCAAGCAGTACGATACAATTAATATAGGCTAAAGGAATCAATTCCACAAGAAAAATACAAAATTATAATCCAAAATCCGAAATTGGCTCTACCCAGCTTCTGGGCCCACGTCTCGAAATCCGACAAAAGTCACCAAATTCGAAATCTCATTCACTCACGAGTATAATCATACCAAATTTATCTAAATTCGACACAATTTGGTCATCCAAATCCCCAAAATTCACTCTCCAATTTCCCTAGCCCTAAACGCCAAATTTCACCTCAAAAACTCACCAATTAGGTGTAAAATCAGTGGGGAAACATCATTATTGAAGAAAAATGGACACAAGGAGCTTATCTTTATATTCACTTCAAAATCCTTCTCAAAATCCTCCAAAAATCCAAGATCAAAATAGTTAAAATGGTGAAAACTCTCGAAGTCCCGTATTTATATGTGCTGCCTAGGCCTTTCGCACATGCGACCTTATTTCTACACCTGCGGAACCATTCCTGCGCAAAATTATCCGCATCTACGGAACCCACTAAAAACATCGGGCTGGCACCTGCGCTCCAGGTATCACACTTGCGGATTCGCTTCTGCGGCCCTTCATCCTCTTCTACGAAAATATCCAAACTTTCCATTTTCGAATATGCATGCCATCCTCGCATCTGTGGGCTCGCAGATGCGCATCCTTTCTCTCACCTACGTCCGTGCCTTTCCTGGCCTTGCCCGCATCTTTGGCCTCCTCTTGGCTTCTGCGGGTCCGCACCTGCGGTCTCCCCACCACAGAAGCGAAACACCAGAAAACTTAGCAATTGCCTATGTTATGACCCAAAAGGTCATCTTATGTTTTAGAACTCGATTCTGCGCTCTTAAACTTAAAAATATGATTTTACCCTCCACGATTTACGTGTGCAGTCTGGGAGTTTTTTTTTTATGTTGAAAGTTGATAAAAATAAGAATTTTTGCCTTAAAAGTAGATTTTTGTTGTCTTCGGTCAACGTTTTGAGTAAATGGACCCGGACCTGTATTTTGACGGTTCCAATGGGTCTGTATTCTAATATGGAACTGGGCGTACGCCCGGAATCGAATTTCGAGGTCCCTAGCTCGAGATATCAATTTTTGTTGAAACATAAAAGTTTGAAATTTAAATGGTTTTAAGAATTTTATTGATTTCTGGCATTGTTGATACCGTGCCTGTATTTTGGCTCCGCAGCTGGAACAGGTTCAATATAATAATTATAACATGTTTGTGAAATTTGGTAAGAAACGGAGTCAGTTTGACGTGATTCGCACCCTCAGTTGAAAATAGAAATTCTAAAGCTTTCTTGAAAATTTCTTTCTATTTGGTGCTAAATTCGTAGTTTAGGTATTATTTTGATGGTATTATCTCGCGAGCAAGTCCGTATGATGTTTTTAGACTTGTGTGTATGTTTTGTTTAGAGCTCCAAGGTCTCGGGTGAGTTTCGGATAGGCCACAGAGTGAAATGAGCTGAGAAACCATAGTTGGTGTGCTTCAGGTCTGCAGACTTCTCATTTGCGAGGTCTGGCTCGCAAATGTGAGCCTCGCATTTGCGAAGAACCATCACATTTGCGAGCATGGGCTGGGACTGGGATTCTCGCATTTGCGAGGTTATTGTCGCATTTGCGATTGTTTAATGTTCGCAATTGCAAACGAATTGTTCGCATTTGTGAAGGTAGCAGAGATGCAAGGAGTTCGCATTTGCGACACTTTTCTCATATTTGCGGGCTATGGTTTCTTTGTTCTCTTATTTGGATTGAAAGAAAGAAGTTGTAGCAGCACCTGCGACTGAAAAAGTAGCCCCGGAAAACATTCAAAAGAAGAGGTCTAGGGCTGGTTCCGGAAAGGGATCGAAGAGAATGTAGTTCATTCAAGGCTCCGGCCTCGATATGTGGAATCGTCTTGCGCCATATGTACTCAGATTGTTCGGGAGACATGGTCCAAGCCCGGTGAAAAAAAAGTACCAGTCTCGCAACAGCATTGGCGCAAAAGGATCGGTCCTTCACTTGCTGATCGTTCGCGAGTCGAACTCGCTCTCTTGCCACGCCTTCCACTCACTCGCTTGAGTCGGACTCAATCACTCTTTAAATAAGCCACAGCTTGACGTTTTCAATTTCCCATAGAATCTCCGGAGCTTTCCTAGCCACTATACTTTTCTTTTTTTATCTTCTTTGTCTGAAAATTGGTTTGATTTGCTTCACCTATGAGAATTTCTACCAATTCTTCTTTTATTCATCAAAGCTCATCCTAATCTCGACGCATTTGCGAAGCCCAAGTCGCAATTGCGATATCTGCAGCTGATGAAATGAGACTTAGACGGGATTTTTCTCCCATTCTTCAAAATTTCAAACCCAAGAACCCTAGAGGCGATTTCTCCATGACCAATTCTTCCCCAAAACTTTGGTAAGTGATCCTCACCCGCTTTCTTTCAATATCACATCATATTTCATGAGGTGGGATTGGGTTGTATGCTGAAATATTGAGGAGGAATAAGGGTGAATTGTTATTGTATGGTGGGATCGGGTTGTACGCTGCAACATTTGTAATAAGGGTGGAATGTGGTGATATAAGGGTGAATCGTGATTTTGTTTATTATTGTATAGTGGGATTGGGTTGCGTGCCATAATATTTTATTTATATTTTTTTATCTGTGATATTAAGAAGAGATAAGGGAGGATTGTGATATGTACGGTGGGATCGGGTTGTGCGCCACAATAGTTTATGTGTTTAGGTTCTTTCTATGACTGTGTAAGTTTTCTGGTCGTTTTGAATTGCATTTAAGGATTGGTGATAGCTGAATACTGATGAGACACGTTGGGTCCTATATTTATTCCTTTGAAGTTACTGTTTATACGTTATTCTGTCTTCTTTTCTGTCATTATTATTCACTGTATACAAGTTTTATTGTGAGTGACCCGCCGTAGCCTCGTCACTCCTCCGTCGAGGTTACGCTTGGAACTTAGAAGTACATGGGGTCAGTTGTACTGATACTGCACTCTGCACTTTCTGTACAGATTTTGGTGTTGGACCGTGTTGACCCTGAGTTAGCTGTTGGCTTCATCTGATCGGAGACTCAAGGTAGTCCTGTCGGCGTTCACATGCCCTGAAGTCCCCGTCTATCCTTTCCGTTTACTATTTTTATTCTTTTATTCAAACAGTTGTACTTCTTCTGGACAAATATTTGTAGTAAATCATAGAATGTTCATGGATTGTGACTCTAGATTCTGGGTAGTTGTGTATAAATGTTAAGACTATTATAGATTTCCACATTTTTCTTTTACTTATTGTAGCTTAATTATTGTAAGTCACTGAAAGGGTTTACAAATGTCTTAATGATCTCTAATATTGGCTTGCCTAGTACGTAAAATGTTAGGCTCCATCACGGCCCCGACGGTGGAAATTCCGGGTCATGACAAGTTGGTATCAGAGTGCTAGGTTACCTAGGTCTCACAATTCACGGACAAGCTTAGTAGAGTCTGGGGGATCGATACGGAGACGTCTGTACTTATCTCCCAAAGGCTATAAAGTTAGGAACATATTTCACTTTTATTCAACTCTGTCGTGCGATTTTGTTTTCTCAATACTGATTGAACTCTCCTACTCTTATTCTCTCGTAGATGGCGAGAATGCGTATCGCTTCTTCAGCTGAGCAGCAGCCAGAGCCTCCAACAGTAGCTCCTACGATGGGACAAGGTCGAGGCTGAGGCCATGCCTGAGGCCGAGGTAGGGGCAGGGCTTAGGTTAGAGCCCGAGCCGTAGCCCCAACTGTGGATCCTCGGATAGAGTTCAACGAGGAGGTTCCAGCCCAGACTATTCATGCCGGACCAGCTCGCGTCCCGGAGAGGTTCATTGCTACCTCCATGCTTCAAGATGGTTTGGTCCGATTGCTAGGCCTTATGGAGAGTGTGGCCCAAACTAGCGCATTCCAATGGCACCGATTGTCTCTTAGGATGCAGAAGGAGCCCAGACTCTAGCTACCCACACTACGGAGCAGATGGCTCCCTAGTTTCAGACTCCAGCAGCTAATCCAGTTGGAGTAGTTCAGCTGGTTGCTGCGGCACAACCCGGTGATGGATCAGCTATGTCTTCTGAGTCATTATGGAGATTGGATAGGTTCATCAAGCTCTTTCCAGTCCATTTCAGTGGTGCTACTTCAAAGGATCTACAGGAGTATCTTGATAGCTATCATGAGGTTCTTCGAAACATGGGTATATTGGAGACCAATGGGGTTAACGTTGTTGTTTTCAGATGACTGGTTCCGCCAAAAAATGGTGGATGGATTATTTGTTGACCAGACCAACTGGGTTGCCTACTCTTACTTGGGACTAGTTCACTCATCTTTTCTTAGAGAAGTTTCTGCCTATCACCTTGAGAGAGGAGTGCCGCCATCAGTTCGAGCGTCTCTAGTATGGAAGCATGACCTTTACTCAGTATGAGACCCATTTTGTGGATTTGGCCTGTCATGCTATTCTTCTGCTTCCTACAGAGAGAGAGAGGGGGTGAGGAGGTTTATTGAGGGACTTGCTCAGCCTATTAGATTGAAGAAGGCTAAGGAGACTGCGAGCGAGATTTCTTTTCAGGAGGCTGCCAATGTCGCTAGACGAGCCTAGATGATTCTTGGAAAGGGAGGTCAGGGGTAAGACAAGAGACCTCGTTATTCCGGTAGATTCAGCGGCGCCTTATCTGGAGGCAGGGGTACTTTTGGTAGAGACCATCCTCCCAGGCCATTCCATTCAACGCTTCAGGTATACCGCAGTGCTTCAGGGAGTCATGGTTCTTATGTGCCTCCCTCTGGGCAGCCATCCTATAGTGCAACACTAGCTCCTATTAGTGCACCTCCTATTCATATTTATTACCCTGGTCAGCTGGCTCGTTTGGGTCAGTCTCAGTATCCACAACTATAATATCAGGATGGATGTTTTGAGTGTGGTGGTTATGGGCATATCAGGAGGACCTGTCCGAGGTTATTTGGTCTTCTACCACAGTATCAAAGTACTCGTGCCATGGTTCCGGCACCAGTTGCTGCACCGCCTGCTTACCCAGCAAGAGAAAGTGGTCAAGCAGTTAGAGGTAGAGGCTAGATTGTTACAGGTGGAGGTCAGGTTGTTAGAGGTTGAAGCTCTCCAGCTAGAGGTCGTCCCAGGGATATGGTTCAAAGTGGTGGGGCCTAACCCCAATGTTATGCTTTTCCAGATAGACTTGAGGCTCAGCCATCTAATGCTAGTATTACAGGTACTGTTTCAATTTGTTGTAAGGATGCTTCAGTTCTATTTGATCCAGGGTCTACTTACTCATATGTGTCATCTTATTTTGCTTCATATTTAGTTGTGCCCCGTGATTCTTTGAGTGCCCCTGTATATGCATCCACACCTGTAGGGGATGCTATTGTTGTAGATCGTGTATATCATTCGTATGGGTCACTATTGGGAGTCTTGAGACCAGTGTAGATCTTCTACTCCTTGATATGGTGGATTTCGATGTTATATTGGGTATGGATTGGCTGTCACCCTATCACGCTATTTTTGATTGTCACGCCAAGATGGTGACCTTAGCCTTGCCGGGGTTGGATCGATTAGAATGTAGAGGGACTCCTGACCATTCTACCAGCAACGGTATCTCTTATATGAAGGCTCGACGTATGGTCGAGAAGGGGTGTTTAGCTTATTTTGTGTATGTTCATGACCCTAGTGCGGAGGTTTCTTTTATATATTTTGTGCCTGTTATTCGTGAGTTTCTAGAGATATTTCCTGCAGACCTGCCGGGAATGCCACCCGACAGGGATATTAATTTTTGTATTTATTTGGCTCCGGGCACTCAACCCATTTCCATTTCGTCATACTGGATGGCCCCACTAGAGTTTAAAAAATTGAAGGAACAGTCACAGGATTTGCTTGATAAGGGCTTCATTAGACATAGTGTCTCGCCTTGGGGTGCACCAATGTTATTTGTGAAGAAGAAAGATGGGTCTATGAGGATGTGTATTGATTATCGGTAGTTAAATAATGTCACTATTAATAACAAGTATCCATTGTTGAGGATTGATGATTTATTTGATCAGCTTTAGGGTGCCAAGGTGTTTTCGAATATTAATTTGAGATCTGGCTACGATCGGCTGAGCATTAGGTCATTCGATTTCCCTAAGACAACTTTTCGAACGCGGTATGGGCACTATGAGTTTCTGGTCATGTCCTTCGGGTTGACCAATTCCCCAGCAACATTTATGGATTTGATGAACCGAGTGTCCAAGCCTTATTTGGACTTCTTTGTGATTGTGTTTATTGATGACATCTTGATATACTCCCGCGGTCGAGAGCAGCATGAGCAACACCTGAGGATCTTGCTTCAGACTCTGAGAGACACCTAGTTGTATGCTAAATTTTTGAAGTGCGAGTTTTGGTTGGATTTAGTCGCTTTCTTGGGCCACGTTGTATCAGAAGAGGGCATTTAGGTAGATCCTAAGAAGATTGAGGCAGTCCAGAACTAGCTTAGACCCACTTCAGCCACGAAGATCAGGAGCTTCTTGGGTTTGGCAGGTTATTACCGTCGATTTGTGGAGGGGTCTTCATCTATAGCAGCCCCGTTGACCAAGTTGACCCAGAAGGGTGCCCGTTCAGATGGTCAGATGAGTGTGAGGCGAGCTTTCAAAGGCTCAAGACAGCTTTTACTACAGAGTCGGTGTTGGTGTTACCATCAGGTTCAGGATCTTACACGGTATATTGTGATACTTCCCGTGTTGGGCTCGGAGAAGTTTTGATGCAGCAGGGAAGTGTGATTGCTTATACGTATCGGTAGTTGAATATTCATAAGAAGAATTACTCTATCCATGATTTACAGTTGGCATCCATTGTTCATGCGCTGAAGATTTGGAGGCACTATCTTTATGGTGTGTCGTGTGAGGTTTTCAAGGATCATCGCATCATTCAGTATTTGTCAAGCAAAAGGATCTCAATTTGAGGCAGAGGAGGTGGTTGGAGCTATTGAAAGACTATGATATCATCATCTTTTACCATCCCAGGAATGCCAATATGATGGCCGATGCATTGAGGAATATTACAGTGAGTATGAGTAGTCTTGCGTTCATTCCAGTCGATGAGAGACCACTAGCGCCAGATGTTCAGACTTTGGTCAACTACTTTGTGAGGTTGGATTTCAGAGCCCAACAGTGTTCTACCTTGCACACTCACTCCATCTTCTTTGGTTGAGCGTATTAGAGATTGGCAGTATGACGACCCTCATTTGTTGGTCCTTAGGGACACAGTATGACACAGTGGTGCCAAGAAGGTTACTATTCGAGATGATGGGATTTTGAGGATGCAGGGTCGCGTGTGTGTGCCTAATGTTCATGGGCTTCGTTAGTTGATTCTTGAGGAGGCTCACAGTTCTCGGTATTCTATTCACCCTAGTGCGGCTAAGATGTACCAGAACTAGCGGCAACATTATTGGTGGAGGAGGATGAAAAATGATATAATTGCTTATGTATCCCGGTGCCTGAATTGTCAGTAGGTGAAGTATGAGCATCAGAGACCCGGTGGTTTGCTTCAGCAGATAGAGATTCCTGAGTGGAAGTGGGGGCGTAGCACTATGGATTTTGTTTTTCGACTCCCATGGACTCAAAGGAAGTTCGATGTTGTTTGGGTTATTGTGGATAGGCTGACTAAGTCACCGCACTTCATTCCGGTGGCAGTTACCTATTCTTCAGAGCGGTTAGCATAGATTTACATCCGTGAGATCGTCCGTCTTCACGGTGTGCCCGTGTCTATTATTTCTGATCGAGGTACGCAGTTCACCTCGCACTTCTGTAGGGCAGTACAATGTGAGTTGGGTACGCGGGTTGGGTTGAGCACATCATTCCATCCTTAGACGGACAGGCAGCCTGAGAGTACTATACAGATCTTGGAGGATATGCTTCGCGCTTGTGTTATAGACTTCGGAGGGTTATAGGATCAGTTCATGCCCCTTGCAGAGCTCGCCTACAATAACAACTACCAGTCGAGTATTCAGATGGCTCCCTATGAGGAATTATATGGTAGACGGTGTCGGTCGTCAGTTGGGTGGTTTGAGCCGGGGGAGGTTCAGTTGTTGGGTACAGATCTAGTATAGGATGATTTAAACAAGGTCAAGATTATATAGGATCGATTTCTCATAGCTCAGTCCAGGCAAAAGAGTTATGCCGACCGTAGAGTTTGTGTTGTGGCATTCATGGTCGGTGAGAGGGTGTTGCTTTGTGTATCAACCATGAAGGGTGTCATGAGGTTTGGGAAGATGAACAAGTTTATCCCTATATATATCGGACCTTTTGAGATTCTCGAGAGAGTGGGAGAGGTGGCTTACAGGCTTGCATTGCCTATGGGGTTATCAGCAGTTCATCCAGTGTTTCATGTGTCCATGCTCCGAAAGTATCATGGTGACCCGTCCCATGTGTTCGATTTTAGTTCTGTCCAGTTGCACAAGGATTTGAATTATAAGAAGGTGCCGGTGGCTATTCTAGCTCGAAAGGTTGTAGGTTTGTCAGTTGAGATCAAAGAGTTATCCTTCAGTTCAAGTGCATTGGTGAGGTCAGCCCACTGAGGCAGTTACTTGAGAGTCTGAGTCGGAAATGCGGAGTAGATATCCCCACTTATTCACCAGTTCAGGTGCTTTTCTATGTCCATTTGAGGACGAACAATTATTTTAAAAGGGGAGAATGAAGATAACCCGTCATCTAGTGTTTTAGAACTCGATTTACGCTGTTAACCTTTAAAAATCTCATTTTACCCTCATCGATTTGCATGCGCAGTCCGGGCGTGTTTTCGGAAAGCTTTTATGTTGAAAGTTGATAAAAATAAGAATTTTGCCTTAAAAGTAGATTTATGTTGACTTCGGTCAACGTTTTGAGTAAATGGACCCGGACCCAAACCCGTATTTTGACAGTCCCGGTGGTTCCTTATTGAAATATGGGACCTGAGCGTATACTCGGAATCGAATTCTGAGGTCCCTAGCTCGAGATATGAATTTTTGTTGAAATGTAAAAGTCTGAAATTTAAATAGTTTTAAGAATTTGATTGATGTCATGAATTGTTCCTGAATACTCACCTAATCCTAATGATGGTGTATGTGAGCATGTGATTTTTACTCGCCGTATCGTCCTATAAAAATCCCAATAAATCAATGGATTTTATGAATTTTTGTTGATTTTTCGGTAATTAATTGTCAATCACTTGCATTGTTTGTATATCCATGATTCATTTTTTAAAAATTATTAAAATTTCGCATTATCAAGGAATTATGAAGTTATTATCAACTAAATAATAGACGAACGATGAGTACCTAACGTAATATAGTCTTTAATAACTAATTACTATGAAAATTAATCATTTTTTATTCGATAAATCATAGATTTAATTAAGAATATATAATTGGATATTTTATTCTTAATAAATATGTAAATAGATGAAAAATAAGGTTTAAAATTAATTGCTACATTTTTGGATTAAAGTAGAGTTTAATTTAATTAGAATAATTAAGCTAATTAGTTAAGAAAAAAACAAAATCGGACCTGGGCCAAGAAAGACCCAGGCCCAACCCCTATTTCTATACACTCGGACAGCCCAGCCCAAACCCCTTACACCCGGCCTGCCCAAACCCAGTACCCAAACGACGCCGTTTAGCCTTCCATTCACCTCAGCCGTTGGATCATTTTGATCCAACGGTCCGGAACTAACTACCTAACAAGTATTTAACTGTCCAAAACCCACCTCATACCCTTATTGGATCCAAAACCCAACCCCAACCTAAACCCTAGCCGCCCCCATCTCCTTCATCTCTCTCAACCTCTAACCTAAACCCTAGCCGCCCCTGAAACCCCACCGCCGTCTGGCCACCAGACCCCCTCCAATCAACCCCAACTTCCCACCATCACCCCCTCTATCACCTCCCGTTATCAACCCTCCTAAAAAACTAATAGATTTGCCTGGGTTTCAGATCTAAGAATCTGAAAACCCCCAAAATTTCTCCCCGGCCGATTTTAGGACAACCAATGGTTCAGACCTTCATGGGTCGATTGCTCTTAACTAGAGCAGTCGATTCATGAAGGTTTGATTCATTTTTTCAAACCCCCATCAGATCTGGTAAGGTCCAGTGACCCCCTTTCTCTTTCCCGGCCAAAACCCCCTTTTTACGGGTATCCCCTCTTCCCTTTCTAACTGTTTTGGTGTTATTGGATGAACCTGTCATGATTTATTTATTTTTATTGAAGATCTGTGTAGATCTGTTCTTTTCTTTCATTACCTTCCCCCAACTGTGTATATTTCTTCCTTGTCGTTTCAATTTTAAGTATATTTCATGACAGTCATATCTTGACTTTTTGTTCTTGTCAATTAACTAATTAGGTTTTCCCTGTTAATCATACTTCCTAATTTAGGTTTCGTCATTGACTGCATGTATGACTTTTCTGTCTTGATTCACATTATTTTCGATTTCGATTGATGTAGTACTTAACACATTATGCAATTCCGGACTGTTTTTGCAACCATGATTAATCATTTTTAGGTTTTCTTGTTAGTCACCATTGATTTCCTAAAGGTTCTACTTGCTAGCTTTATTTGATTCATGCTTAGTTTTTTTTAGATTGCCTCCATTGTCGCTACTTCCCACCTTCAATTGATTGATTACTCTAATTCATCTTATGAGTTTAGTGTAATCTGAGGGTTAACCATCCACCCAGACTAATCGATTAAATAATAATCTAATTAGACAAATTATACACAACTAATTAAGTATACATTTGAACTAAAATAAAGTATAATTGACTAAGACTAAGAAGTTTAAAATAATTGATTAATCTGAAATTAATCAGTGCTTGATAAGGCAACAAAGTTTAGCTACTAATTAATTAAATTAGAATAGAGTTACTTATTACCTAATTATTAACCTAACTTTCTTTAATCAAACTAAGATCCTAGAATGACCAAAATAGTTTAAAAGTTCAGTTTCATAGGATTAATCACTCAATTGACTAAGAGTTAATAGATAAGCCTGATTACACCTAATGAAATTGTTTAAACCAATTAGTTCAATTAACTACTGATTTTAATTCAAATGGTAGTCAATTTGAGTTTAAATTAATTAGGCAATAAGGAATTAGTCACACTTAACTAGTAGGCTTAATTTTAAAAATCATCTAACAACATAGTCGATCTAAGTCCTAGATAACTAGTTAAGATCAATTAACTAAGTTTAAGAACGAATGATTCACTTAGTCTCACATTTAAATGATTCCAACTTCTTCAATCTAGAAATTAACTTAGGTAGCTTCTTAAAGTATGTAACTAAAAATAAAATATGTTTAAAACAACTAGCTTTAGGGTAATGGACTAAAAGAGATTCATTTAGTTTAATTAAATTAACCTAAGTTAAGAGAACTGGTTTGACTAACCCCCATTGAGTTTAATTAAGTTGTTGATTAAATGACTTAAACATAGTAAGTAGTATGAAAGCCAACTCTAGGCATTTAATCAACTAATCTTAGATTAATTAACTCAACCTTATTTAAGAACAACTAGTTGTCACCCAAAGGGACCTAACTAGTGTTAGTTAGCTATAATTAAACAATAACCCAAGCAAGTCTAACCCTAGTTACCTAATGGTAATTTCAGAGACTTCAAGGGGCATATTAGCTATTGTAGGTCATGAAATCAGATATCTAGGGTTAAAATAGTAATTTCAAAAGGGGAATAAGGGCTGGAATGTTCTGAAAATAAGCAGCTGTCCAAAAAGGATAAGGGTGACAGCTGCATTGGTACTATTTCCAGTTTATTGGATAAGGAATATGCTGAGCATATCCTATCCCAAATGCCCCTATAAATACACACACTTTTTACCACTAGAAGGGAGATTTTTTTGACTCTTCNCTGAACTTAGGTTGTCTTGTAGCTGTGGTTTTCTTTCCTAAAGGACTTGGTTTTGTTGCTGCCTTGA
The DNA here is from genome assembly GCA_005239525.1 of Nicotiana knightiana. Lineage (NCBI taxonomy): Eukaryota > Viridiplantae > Streptophyta > Magnoliopsida > Solanales > Solanaceae > Nicotiana > Nicotiana knightiana. The sequence goes on along the minus strand of ML389816.1, from coordinate 222,812 downwards.
TTCAATCATTTGGTATTCAAAAATCATCTTTTCCTGGATTTCTTTACTGTGATTTTCTTGCTGCTCGTGGGTGCTGTTTGTTGCTACTGGGTTTCTCTTCCTTTCTGTTGTTATCTTACTCTTAAAGGTATGTAAAACTGAGTTTTTTTTTATGAAATATGAAGACCTGAAATCTGTTGTTTTTCCTCCATGATTCTGTATTATTATTTGTTTAGATCTATTTATTTATAAACTTATATACATGTATATAGAGTAACACATTATGATTGTTTAGTTTTCTAATCTCTGAATTTTACATAAGCCTGTTTCATCTTAAAACTGTCTTTTATATGACTGTGCAATCAATGGTTGTGTTGGAAAACAACATCAAAGGGCAATGAACTTAACCTCAAATGGTTAAGTTCATCCTATAAAGATGCTTAAATACTAGTCTGGTTTAGGTTTTAAATATCTAGATATTGTTATGAAACATCACTAGGGTAGATGAATTTGACCCTCTATAATGGTCAAATTCACCCCATATTAGGTCTTAAACAGAAGTGTGTCACCCCTTAAGGGTACAAAAATGGGTAACCAACAGTGGATTGAGAGTAGGGAATCTGAACCCTTCAAATGGTCATATTCACCTTCTCCAAAATGCCCAAAGAATCAAAAATCACAGAACAATTATGAGATGAATAGGACCTCTATGGAGTTGAATCTGACCCCTTTCTATGGTCAGATTCAGTCCATAAAAAGGCAAGAACCTATTCCGTCAAAAATAATGTGAGAACATCATCAAGGTTGGGTCAAACCCCTTTATGGTATGACTCATCCTGCGAATGCTTAAGAACCTATTGGTATTACTGTCCAAGCAGCAATGTTGGACTTATACTTAAAATGCACTTATTTGTGTCCTCTTGGTCATTAAATGGACCCAGTAAGCAAGTGTCTATGGAGATCTAAACTTAGGTTAGTATGGCATTATGAGATGGAAAGTCTGACCCATTCATGGTCAGATTCACTCAATAATAATGCATAAACGGTTATAGAGTAATTAGATTATCGTTACAAAGGTATTAAGACATGAATCTGAACCCAATAAATGGTCAGAATTATGCCTTAAGAAATGCTAAAGGAATGTGTTTATTAAGTTAGTCGTCTGGTGACTAAGAAAATAGCCAGAAGAATATGGATTATCAGCTCGCACAAGAACATCAACGAATCTACACCATTCTTTTGTGGTTATCTTTACATTTATTATTGGGAATGTACAGTAGAAAACAAGGATGTAATAGATTAGTTTTCTTCTGCATCAGCTGTAAAGAACGGACTGAACTGAAATTACAATTGGTTTATGTCTTTTCTATTTCATAAAACTAAGTCAGCTTTTCATTTTAATAATTACTGTCATCATCTGTTTATGGTCAAAAACACCTTCCTTTTGTTCTTGTAAAACCTCAATATAAATGTGTGATTAAAAGAGTTCATCTTGAGAGCTCCAGATTTGAAAAAAAAAATACTTGCTTTTCTCCACAAAAATTCCTGCGATTTTACAAAAGATAACAAAAAAGGAAAAATCTTAGCTTTCGTCTCCAAAACAAACTGTCTGATGAATAGGTATAAAGTTTATGGTTCAAAGGCGCTCGTATGAAGCTTGTAAACACCTTATATCCGTTAAATCTTAAGAAAAAATACAAATGGAAATCTGCCTCTTCCATTAGCCTTATATGCTCTGAAATTTTTCGAGTTTGCAATACTGTAACGTGTGCAATAACCGTCAAACAAAGTTCAGTAGATATAAAATTAAATAGCATAAATATAAGTCGTTTAGGAATCAATTAAAGATCGCACCATAGTTATATATGCTCATTTGACTGTTTAAATAAATGATTTGCAAATTAATATTTTGACTTTCTCTATATGATGGCATGACTTTCTTTATAGATGCATAGTTTCCTATCCTTTTTTTGTAAACTAGCCACAATTAGGATTGGCCAAAAGAGTTGAAACAATCTGGGGCTAAAATATGGCCATAGCCCGAAGCATGTTGTCTTTAGACTAGTGAACATCATTTAGGTAATCTTTTTAGGAAAAATGATACTTTAGCTTGAAATTTGATAAAATCGAATGTTATACCAAAGTTACCCTAACCTACACTCGGGAGTGGCAACTCATGCCCCCGACCCTCTATTCCAAACAATAAATAAAATTATACATAGCAATCACGGGTGCATTTCATGTAACGCGTTTGCAATGTGTCCAAAAACAAACAAGTATACGCCATCGTAACTTATCTAAGATAAATCCATAAACGTCCTAATTAATTTTAGAAACTAAAAAAAATATATTATTTCAAAAAATAGAAAAATCTAAAGAATAATCAAACATTGCCTCAAAGAGGCACTTTAAAACTGTCATGACCATAGTCTTGACTAATGTAATCTACACTCGGGTGCGACAACTCATGTCCCCGTCTCCAACTTCAAAATTTAATAAAAATCACATGCTGTAATTGCGGGTGCTTCTCATGTGGCGTAGTTATTATATGTCCCGAAAACAAATAAGTGCACGACATCGTGACTTATTTCAAGATAAATCCATAAATACTAAAAGCACAATAAGCAAAAAATATGTAAGTAATCAGATAACTAGGCCAAATATTAATAGTTAAGCGACCGTGCTAGAACCACGGAACTCGGGAATTCCTAACACCTTCTCCCAGGTTAACAGAATTCCTTACTCGGATTTCTGGTAAATTTCCTCAGTTTGGGAATTCAACAAAACGGTGTCCCGGAACATCGTCTAAAATCCGGGTGGCGACTCTGAAAACTAAAATAAAATCCAAATCCGAATAATGTCACTTAAAGTGGAAAAACTCCCTTACTCTTTGGTTCAGGGTTCAAGAATTCGAGCTTATATAGCTGTTATGTTTTGGCTTTTATTGTTTGATTTTATATGTTTAAACCAGACGTGCTAATGTCCATATTTACTGCTTTGATATTTATCTGAATTGGATATAAACTGTGTCGAAACCCCTCTTCTCTCTGAGTCTTCTAAATCATCTGGGAAGTGTGCACTTTATGTGACTTCTTTTCTGTTAGAGTCATGTCCAAAATTTTGAACGAGGTACGGACAAGTTGCAAAGCTGGTGAAGCTTCTGTATTCCCGGTACGCTGCCCCGACCTCGGCTCGAGCTGTCCGCTCGGGTAAGCTTGGTCTAGAACAAAACCCCAGGTTTAAACCTAGAATAACAAAACCTCATGCCGGATCCCTAGTAGGAACGCTTATTTGCATCATGGGCATTTGACTGAGGGGACCCAACCCCAGGACAGGTGAACCCAAAATAAAATACCATCCTGATGCATCCTACCTGGCTATGTGTACATTATTTTGTTTCAGCTTGTTGGCTGGTTAAATGAAAATAAATAACAGAAAAACCAAGAGTGAGGTAGGATAGAAAACTTACCCGATTTTTGAAAGTCTCAATATTTAAAAATGCCTCGAAACTCTGTAAAAAAAAATAATAAATATACTCAGAAGTCATACTCCCCGGTTCCGTCAAAACTGGCAGAACTATGCAGGTCTGATTCTCACCGGATGTGAGATACGTAGGCAAACCTCATCGGTCCCGACCCCAATTTTCAAAAATCCAAAAATATTTTCTTTAATTCCTCCCTAATAATATTAAATGAAGAAAATCCCAAAAAAAAAGAAGATATTTTCGTTTAATTCCTTCTTTAGGAGTATTTTCTTGAGAAATTTCAAACAGATAAAAGAAAAAAGAAAAATAAATGTCTTAGAACCCAAAAATACTTTTCATCCGAAAAAGGAAAAACAAAGACAAATTAAATCAAAATCCCAAAAACTATTTTCTACCTTTTATTTTCCCAAATTTTTTTTTAAAAACAAAAATACAAAAATATTTTCCTTTAAATCCCTCCTTAAGAAAATCCCAAACAAATAAGAAAAAATAAAAGGATTTTAAACCCCAAAAGAATATTTTCCTTCTTTTCAAAGTCTTTCATATGTTAAAAAATTTTAAAAAAAAAGGAAGTAAAAATCAATCAAAAAAAAAATCAAACATATCCTTCATAAATACTTTTCCAAAAAAAAAAAAAAAAAAAAAAAAAAAAAAAAAGCCAGAAAAAAAAAACTTTCTTTCTCCTTTATAAGCCTTTCCCAAAAAAAATTCAAAAAAATATGCCTGAGTTTTATAAAAGAAAAAAAGAGTTAGTTTATTTGCGCCATTCTCAATCTTTCCGAACTACGCAAGATCTGATTCATGCGGCGTCATGATACGTAGGCGATCCCCATCGATTCGATCATAGCCATAAATAAATTGAGTAAAAAAATAAATAAATAAGAAAAAGAAAAATTGTGTGAAAAATAAAGAAAAGAGCGAAATCAATGAAAAAAAAAAGAGAAAGGAAAAGAAATCGAGATATGGAAAATTCAAAAAAAAGGAGAGATAAAATTGGAAAGGGACATCTAAAGGCCGGGGATGAAACATGCAACCGTTCAAACACATTGTAGAAGCGTTTAACTGTTAGGTGCATTGCATCCGAATATGTGATTTCCTATATGTTAAAACATCTCAAAACTAACAAGGTTGTTTGGTGTGCAATATAACCCAGGTTTTGGTGGTTGGTTTTGTTGGTAGTCCGGTTTCCCATCCTTCACAAGGTCCAAAGGTAGAGACGGTCTCCGCAGGTAATATGCCAATCATCGGTCCTGACGATAGCCCGTCATCGGCTATTCCGCAGCCGGAATCAGCAACTGCTGAAGAAAACAGAATGTTGCTTCGCCGCATGTTGGAGATGTGGGACGCATGGTCTAACGGCAGGGAACCGCCAAGTGTAATCCCTGGTTTTCCTGAGATGATTCCCGTTTTAGATGGGTTTTCCAACATCTTTGTGCCCAACTCACTCATCCCATGTGGGCACACTCTAATGCCGTCTAATGGCCCCGGAATGCCTTTTGCGGATCACCCCCAGGCGCCGGATTCAAGGGAACCGCCAACAATGTTTGTTGTGCCACCAATCTTCACCATGGCACAGCCAACAGTGCCCAAGCCAAACTCTTACCCTCAGCACTCGCAATACGAGTCTCCTATGGGTCAGCAAAAAACAATGAGAAACCCCGAGCAAGAAGAAATGGCTCGGAAGATGAGAAGCTTAGAGCAAAATTTAAAGAACATACAGGGTTTGAGTGGTCAGAAGAGTCTCTCCTACTACGATTTATGCACGTTTCCACATGTTCACCTGCCAGTTGGTTTCAAGACGCCAAAGTTTGAAAAATATGACGGGCACGGAGACCCGATGGCTCACTTGAAACGATATTGTAACCAGCTGAGGGGTGCTGATGGAAAAGAAGAGTTGCTGATGCCCTATTTCGGATAAAGCCTTACCGGGATCGCTTTTGAATGGTATATGGTCAAGAAATTACTCATTGGCATATGTGGGACGATTTGGCCCGAGACTTTGTCCGCCAGTTCCGGTATAATGTAGACATCGCTCCTGACAGGAACTCTTTGTCTAATTTGAAAAAGAAAACTGCGGAAAGCTTTCGCTAATATGTTGTCAAATGGCGTGAGAAAGCCGCCAGGGTAAAGCCTCCAATGGACGAAGCAGAAATGGTTACGGTCTTCCTACTGGCCCAAGAGGTTGACTACTTCCAGAATATGATGTCTGCTATGGGTAGACCGTTGGCTGAAGCTATATAAATTGGGGAGATGGTCGAAAGAGGTTTAGATACGGGCCGAATTTTGAGTCAAGGTGCTTTTAAGGCTACATCCCAGGCCGCTCAGAATGGTTCGGAGGGTTTGATGAACAGAAACGAGATAGAAGAGGGAGCTATGATGACTTCAAGCTCGGAGGGGGCCCACAGGGCATTGAACCAATCATATATGCTTCCTGAAATCCCAGAACACTATTACCCCTATCAAGATGATGCTGCATATGTCGTGAACACCGCCTCCCTGTGCGGTGATGAACACACAACCTTACACACATCCACAAATTTATACCCAAAATCGAGCTCCACTTCCCAGAAATGCCCGTCTTTACCAAGCTCCATATAATCCCCAATCAAATGTTTCCAAATACAATGCTCGCCCAAGAGAACCTTTCAAAAAGAATCAGTTCACCCCTATTGGTGAATCCTACTCTAGCTTGCTCCAAAAGTTGGTCAGGTTAGGTCTGTTGCAGCCAGTGGCCCCAAACCGGCCGAACCCCGAGTCCCCCTCGCACCGGGCTGATGCTAAATGTGAATACCACTCTGGAGCCGTGGGGCATGACACTGAAGATTGTTGGACTCTCAAAAGAGCAGTGGAAGATCTCATCGAGGTCCAGGCAATAGTGCTTAGGGATGAAGATGACCCCAATATGATGAACAATCCCCTGCCTGCTCACACTGGGCCGGTGGTCGGAATTATTTGTGAAGATGAAGAACTTGATTTGGCGCTGAAGGCCATTGCAGCCATTGCCGAGACAGAAGAAAAGCCAAAAACGGTCGCCAAGCCTAAAAATTCCCCCATCAGATGGGAGTCTCGGTAGCCAGCCTTGCTATCCTTTCTGCGTCCGGATTATCCCAGGGTGTGATCCGAATGTTTTACTTTAATGTCTTACTTTCCGATGTAAACCCTTCTATCCCTTTAAAAAAAATCAAATGGAATTAATATTTCATTTTCCAAGAGCGTCTCTTTCTTAATCTTGTCTCTTTCTCACTCTACTTTCAGTTCTGTTTAAATGCAGATTTCAGTAACATGATATGCTTGCGGACTCATGCTCGGATCTTAAAACGCTGTCAGACTCCGAAATAATGAATCAAGAATCAGAATGCAAATGAAGTTAGGTCAAGAAAATAAAACAATGAATCGGGACAGCCAAAGGAAAATTGTTTCAGATTGGAAAGGTTCATACATTACTACAAGAGGACTGCCAAAAGGGTGCGTTTGTACTTGGGGTAAATCGAAGGAAATGTCCCTGAAAGAACTGTCAACCCAGGTGCAGTCAAAGATCCTAAAACGCTGTCAGAATTCGAAATAATGAATCAAGGATCCGAATGCAAATGAGGTTTGGTCAAGGAAATAAAATAATGAATCGGAATAGCCAAAGGAAAATTGGTTCAGAATGAAAAGGTCCATACATTACTGCCAAAAGAGTGTGTTTGTACTTGGGGTACATCGAAGAAAATGTCCCTGAAACAACTGTCAACGCAGATGTAGTCAAAAGGTACTATGTTTGATCCTCCATATAGAATTAAATGTTCTCCGGTTAAGATGACGAAGGCTTTCATTCTTGCTATCCAAACACCATTAACCCTTTTTGCCAACCCTTTGAGCCGGTTACTTTTCTTTGATTACCCTCTTTGGAACCCGAAAGTGTTATTAAAAAAAAAGAACAAGGAAGCAAAAGAAAGAAAAACAAAACAAAAACAAAACAAAAACAAAAACAAAAACAAAAATGTTTTCCTGAACTACGTTCGACTTGATTCCGAAAGGATACGTAGGCAGCCTATCCCTGGGGTTCAGTCACACCAAAAAAAAAATTTCACATTTCCCCAAGAGTTTAAGCTGGGGCAAAGGCTATGATCAGCGACGTTTGCGCATGAAAGGTTCCAAAGCTCTAGCTCAATCCAAATTCTTTTCACCAAAAACCCTGTTCAAGTCCTTCCGATCAATCGGCATAGATGTCCAAAATTGGAAAATACAATTGTTCGGAGAAGATACAAGCAATGAGAGAAATTAAAATGAGAGAGTCTTATCGGTGAAAACCCACACGAGCACTGTAAGGCGACGGTAAGTAGAGAAATTGAAAATGAGAGAGTCTTGTTAGTGAAAACTCGCAAAGAGCACTACAAGGCGACGGTGAGAAGAGAAACGAGAGAGGTTAGTTGGTGACAAATCGCAAAGGGCGCCGCTAATCGAAAAGGATAATGGATCACTGATATAGACACAGTCCGGGGCAAGGTTTCTGCATCTCAAGGTGATAATTGTGATGAATTTCTTAGAGTCGGGCGATTTACGCGGATCAGGCATCCAGTCCAAAGGGCAGGTCATGTTCATTGAAGTCCGCATGCACTCCAGATAAGCCTTTCTCTCCTTTCCCCGAAAGGGACACCTTTTGTTTAAATTCGTTGTCCATTCTGTCATTGATTTTTCTTTTGAATCCCTTTCGGTCTAACTCTGTCCCGAAACTAAGGCAAAGAAAAGATGGCAAGACTGATTTACAGGGCTCTCATTTGACACGGGCTAATATGCAAAAGGCACCTAGCCTCGTCAGGAGCGTCGAGTCGATCCCAACCGGCCGAAGCGGTCGATACTTCAAACTCAAGGCCGTTGGAAGGAGGAAATTGAATTGAAGCGCCTATATAGGCGATTGAAGTTGAAAGGTTGAGTCCCGTGTGGTTAACCGTCTTGCCAAGGTTTGAAAAGCCGAAATATTCCAAATGACCTAAAGTTACAGTTGGAAGAGAAGTCAGGAATGAAAAGACAATAAAGGCAAAACAAAGTTGGAAAGGTTAAGTCCCACACGACTAACCGTCGCAGAATTGGAGGGGCCAAAACTCCTCCCCAATACTCCGAAAATCCAAAAAAAAAAAGCAAGTGAAAAGCCTACAAAGGCAAAATAAAATGTTGGGTCTCACGTGACCAAGTCGCCGTGGGGAAATCTGGAAAGCCCAGGGCCCCGGGATTAGAGATGAAACCCAATCCCCAGCAAGCAAACAAGCAAGCAAGTGGTTGAGATCTTCATAAAAAGAAATGAGATCAAGCAGTTGAAAATCAATGCCGCAAAACCAACCACCGTTTCAAACTAACGAGTTGTTATTTGTTTAAAAATAGTAAACAGGCCCAAAAGCAACCGTGCAAAAGGCAGATGCAATAAAAAGGAATCGCGCAAGAGCTAGAAGGAGCTCTGCAGCATTCACTCCAAAGAAAGGGAAGTTTCCTCCAAAAATCTTTTCCCGGGTATATAAAAAATAAAAGATATATATATAAAATAGAAAAATGAATAATAATAAATAAATAAAAAGAAAGAAGAAATGAAGTTGAATGTGATGCGACCCTGAAAGTAGCATAGGATCCTCAACCCCTGGCCAAACATTTTCCAGCCAAGGATATCCCAGTCCTAGGTTGATGCCAACATAGGGTCCCGCACCCAAGAAGACACCGGCATAACCTGGTGATCTCTTCTTTTCTGACAACAGCATAACCATTTGATCACTTCAGACACTGGCATAACCCAGTGATCTCTTTTTCAGGCAAAAGCATAACCTGTTTACCTCCCCGGACACCGGCATAACCCGGTGATCCTCCTGACAACAGCATAACCTGTTGATCACTTCGAGACACTGGCATAACCCAGTGATCTCTTTTTCAGGCAACAACATAACCTGTTGACCTCCCCGGACACCGGCATAACCCGGTGATCCTCCTGACAACAGCATAACCTGTTGATCACTTCCAGACACTGGCATAACCCAGTGATCTCTTTTTCAGGCAACAACATAACCTGTTGATCTCCTCGAACACCAGCATAACCCGGTGATCCTCTTGCCAACAGCATAACCTGTTGATCACTTCCCGACACTGGCATAACCCAGTGATCTCTTTTTTAGGCAACAGCATAACCTTTTGACCTACCCGGACACCGGCATAACCCGGTGATCCTCCTGACAACAGCATAACCTGTTGATCACTTCCAGACACAGGCATAACCTAGTAATCTCTTTTTCAGGCAACAGGATAACCTGTTGACCCCTCGGACACCGGCATAACCCGGTGATCCTCCTGACAACAGCATAACCTGTTGATCCTTCCCCAGACACCGGCATAACCTGGTGATCTTTTCTTGACGGCAACATAACCTGTCAATTTTTTCCAGCATAGGGTCTCCAATCCCTAATTGATTTTACTTTTTAGGCAAAGGGTAGCCACTCCCTAGTCTACAATAACTCTGGGTTCACTGCTCCCGGCCTTTCGCCGCTTTCAATAATAAAGTAGTATAGATTTTCTTGCAATAACTCACAAAATTTCCCTAGCGAAAACTGGGGCAGAAATTTTGTTCGTTCGTTTTGATTTTGTGCAGATTACGTTGGAACGCGAGATGACCAAAAGAAGAATTTTCGATCCAAAATAACAAAACAAAAAGAAGAAAGAGAAGATTGAATCCAAAAGTGCAGACACGGAGAAGATATGGACTATTCAGGACGAGATTGAAGTCATACGTTCGGTATATCCTGCCTTGGTTCGAAAAGCGAAGAGACGAAACCAACACCTGCGGCTAACGAACATCAAGATCCAGGTCAGAGTTTAGTAGAAGATCCAGACTCAAGAACAGGTCTTAGATAGGAATCTTGTAACCAGCAGCCGATAGGTTTAGTTTAGTCTGTCCTTTTGTTTACTTAGGGTGTAACAAGGAGATCCGTAGCAGTAACAACAGCAACCGCAGTGAAACCACAGTTACTCCATAGTCCCAGCTACCAAAACTTCCAGAAATCACTGACCTGATTCCTTTATAACCAAGGATATGTAGGCAACCTTTGAAGCATAGTTCGGTCAAACTTTTCAAAAACGCTTCACAATGGAACATATGATATAGGTAAAAGTCTCTTATTACTGCTCATTTTGTCTTTGCCCGAAAACTCTTCGTGTTTCCGAGCAAAGAGGGGCAGCTGTGAGCATGTGATTTTTACTCGCCGTATCGTCCTATAAAAATCCCAATAAATCAATGGATTTTATGAATTTTTGTTGATTTTTCGGTAATTAATTGTGAATCACTTGCATTGTTTGTATATCCATGATTCATTTTTTCAAAATTATTAAAATTTCGCATTATCAAGGAATTATGAAGTTATTATCAATTAAATAATAGACGAACGATGAGTACCTAACGTAATATAGTCTTTAATAACTAATTACTATGAAAATTAATCATTTTTTATTCGATAAATCATAGATTTAATTAAGAATATATAATTGGATATTTTATTCTTAATAAATATGTAAATAGATGAAAAATAAGGTTTAAAATTAATTGCTACATTTTTGGATTAAAGTAGAGTTTAATTTAATTAGAATAATTAAGCTAATTAGTTAAGAAAAAAACAAAATCGGACCTGGGCCAAGAAAGACCCAGGCCCAACCCCTATTTCTATACAATCAGACAGCCCAGCCCAAACCCCTTACACCCGGCCTGCCCAAACCCAGTACCCAAACGACGCCGTTTAGCCTTCCATTCACCTCAGCCGTTGGATCATTTTGATCCAACGGTCCGGAACTAACTACCTAACAAGTATTTAACTGTCCAAACCCCACCCCATACCCTCATTCGATCCGAAACCCAACCCCAACCTAAACCCTAGCCGCCCCCATCTCCTTCATCTCTCTCAACCTCTAACCTAAACCCTAGCCGCCCCTGAAACCCCACCGCCGTCCGGCCACCAGACCCCCTCCAATCAACCCCAACTTCCCACCAGACGACTACCATCACCCCCTCTATCACCTCCCGTTATCAACCCTCCTAAAAAACCGATAGATTTGCCTGGGTTTCAGATCTAAGAATCTGAAAACCCACAAAATTTCTCCTCGGCCGATTTGAGGACAACCAATGGTTCAGACCTTCATGGGTCGATTGCTCTTAACTAGAGCAATCGATTCATGAAGGTTTGATTCATTTTTTCAAACCCCCATCAGATCCGGTAAGGTCTAGTGACCCCCTTTCTCTTTCCCGGCCAAAAACCCCTTTTTACGGGTATCCCCTCTTCCCTTTCTAACTGTTTTGTTGTTATTTGCATGAACCTGTTATGATTTAGTTATTTTTATTGAAGATCTGTGTAGATCTGTTGTTTTCCTTCATTACCTTCCCCCACCTGTGTATATTTCTTCCTTGTTGTTTCAATTTTAAGTATATTTCATGACAGTCATATCTTGACTTTTTGTTCTTGTCAATTAAGTAATTAGGTTTTTCCTGTTAATCATACTTCCTAATTTAGGTTTCATCATTGACTGCATGTATGACTTTTCTGTCTTCATTCACATTATTTTCGATTTCGATTTATGTAGTACTTACCACATTATGCAATTCCGGACTGTTTTGCAATCATGATTAATCATTTTTAGGTTTTCCTGTTAGTCACCATTGATTTACTAAAGGTTCTACTTGTTAGCTTTATTTGATTCATGCTTAGTTTTTTTTAGATTGCCTCCACTGTCGCTACTTCCCACCTTCAATTGATTGATTACTCTAATTCATCTTCTGAGTTTAGTGTAATCTGAGGGTTAACCATCCACCCAGATTAATCGATTAAATAATAATCTAATTAGACAAATTATACACAACTAATTAAGTATACATTTGAACTAAAATACAGTATAATTGACCTAAGTCTAAGAAGTTTAAAATAATTGATTAATCTGAAATTAATCAACCCTTGATAAGGCAACAAAGTTTAGCTACTAATTAATTAAATTAGAATAGAGTTACTTATTACCTAATTATTAACCTAACTTTCTTTAATCAAACTAAGATCCTAGAATGACCAAAATAGTTTAAAAGTTCAGTTTCATAGGATTAATCACTCAATTGACTAAGAGTTAATAGATAAGCCTGATTACACCTAATGAAATTGTTTAAACCAATTAGTTCAATTAACTACTGATTTTAATTCAGATGGTAGTCAATTTGAGTTTAAATTAATTAGGCAATAAGGAATTAGTCACACTTAACTAGTAGGCTTAATTTTAAAAATCATCTAACAACATAGTCGATCTAAGTCCTAGATAACTAGTTAAGATCAATTAACTAAGTTTAAGAACGAATGATTCACTTAGTCTCACATTTAAATGATTCCAACTTCTTCAATCTAGAAATTAACTTAGGTAGCTTCTTAAAGTATGTAACTAAAAATAAAATCTGTTTAAAACAACTAGCTTGAGGGTAATGGACTAAAACAGATTCATTTAGTTTAATTAAATTAACCTAAGTTAAGAGAACTGGTTTGACTAACCCCCATTGAGTTTAATTAAGTTGTTGATTAAATGACTTAAACATAGTAAGTAGTATGAAAGCCAACTCTAGGCATTTAATCAACTAATCTTCGATTAATTAACTCAACCTTAGTTAAGAACAACTAGTTGTCACCCAAAGGGACCTAACTAGTGTTAGTTAGCTATAATTAAACAATAACCCAAGCAAGTCTAACCCTGGTTACCTAATGGTAATTTCAGAGACTTCAAGGGGCATATTAGGTATTGTAGGTCAAGAAATCAGATATTTAGGGTTAAAATAATAATTTCAAAAGGGGAATAAGGGCTGGAATGTTCTAAAAATAGGCAGCTGTCCCAAAAGGATAAGGGTGACAACTGCATTGGTACTATTTCCAATTTATTGGATAAGGAATATGCTGAGCATATCCTATCCCAAATTTCCCTATATATACACACACTTTTTACCACTAGAAGGGAGATTTTTTGGACTCTTTTTTGAACCTTTTGGACTGGAAAATACAACTTTGACTACTAAAAGACTTGAAAAACATAAACAAAAAGGATTTGCAGTAGGAGGGGGAAACAATCTGAACTTAGGTTGTCTTGTAGCTGTGGTTTTCTTTCCTAAAGGAATTGGTTTTGTTGCTGCCTTGATTTAATCATTTGGTATTCAAAAATCATCTTTTCATGGATTTCTTTACTGTGATTTTCTTGCTGCTCGTGGGTGCTGTTTGTTGTTGCTAGGTTTCTCTTCCTTTTTTTGCTGATTTCCATCTTCCTGACCTTTATTTGGTCAGGCGTTCTGTTGTTATCTTACTCTTAAAGGTATGTAAAACTGAGTTTTTTTTTATGAAATATGAAGCCCTGAAATCTGTTGTTTTTCCTCCATGAATCTGTATTTTTATTTGTTTAGACCTATTTCTGTATAAACTTATATGCATGTATATAGAGTAACACATTATGACTGTTTAGTTTTCTAATCTCTGAATTTTACATAAGCTTGTTTCATCTTAAAACTGTCTTTTATATGATTGTGCAATCAATGGTTGTGTTGGAAAACAGCATCAAAGGGAAATGAACTTAACCTCCAATGGTTAAGTTCATCCTATAAAGATGCTTAAATACTAGTCTGGTTTAGGTTTTAAATATCTAGATATTGTTATGAAACAACACTAGGGTAGATGAATTTGACCCTCTATAATGGTCAAATTCACCCCATATTAGGTGCTTAAACAGTAGTTTGTCACCCCTTAAGGGTACAAAAATGGGTAACCAACAGTGGCTTGAGAGTAGGGAATCTGAACCCTTCAAATGGTCAAATTCACCTTCTCCAAAATGCCCAAAGAATCAAAAATCATAGAACAATTAGCAGATGAATAGGACCTCTATGGAGTTGAATCTGACCCCTTTCTATGGTCAGATTCAGTCCATAAAAGGCAAGAACCTATTCTGTCAAAAATGATGTAAGAACATCATCAAGGTTGGGTCAAACCCCTTTATGGTATGACTCATCCTGCGAATGCTTAAGAACCTATTGGTATTACTGTCCAAGCAGCAATGTTGGACTTATAGTTAAAATGCTCTTATTTGTGTCCTCTTGGTCATTAAAGGGACCCAGTAAGCAAGTGTCTATGGAGATCTAAACTTAGGTTAGTGTGGCATTATGAGATGGAAAGTCTGACCCATTCATGGTCAGATTCACCCAATAATAATGCATAAACAGTTGTAGAGTAATTAGATTATCGTTACAAAGGTATTAGGACATGAATCTGAACCCAATAAATGGTCAGAATTATGCCTTAATAAATGCCTAAGGAATGTGTTTATTAAGTTAGTCGTCTGGTGACTAAGAAAATAGCCAGAAGAATATGGATTATCAGCTCGCACAAAAGCAGCAACGAATCTACACCATTCTTTTGTGGTTATCTTTACATTTATTATTGGGAATGTACTTTAGAAAACAAGGATGTAATAGATTAGTTTTCTTCTGCATCAGCTGTAAAGAACGGACTGAACTGAAGTTACAATTGGTTTATGTCTTTTCAATTTCATAAAACTAAGTCAGCTTTATATTTTAATAATTACTGTCATCATCTGTTTATGGTCAAAAACCCCTTTCCTTTTTTTTTCTTGTAAAACCTCAATATAAATGTGTGATTAAAAGAGTTCCTCTTGAGAGCTCCAGATTTGAAAAAAAAAATACTTGCTTTTCTCCACAAAAATTCCTGCGATTTTACAAAAGATAACAAAAAAGGAAAAATCTTAGCTTTCGTCTCCAAAACAAACTGTCTGATGAATAGGTATAAAGCTTATTTTTCAAAGGCGCTCGTATGAAGCTTGTAAAAACCTTATATCCGTTAAATCTTAAGAAAAAATACAAATGGAAATCTGCCTCTTCCATTAGCCTTATATGTTCTGAAATTTTCCGAGTTTGCAATACTGTAACGTGTGCAAAAACCGTCAAACAAAGTTCAGTAGATATAAAATTAAATAGCATAAATATAAGTCGTTTAGGAATCAATTAAAGACCGCACCATAGTTATATATGCTCATTTGACTGTTTAAATAAATGATTTGCAAATTAATATTTTGACTTTCTCTATATGATGGCATGACTTTCTTTATAGATGCATAGTTTCCTATCTTTTTTTTGTAAACTAGCCACAATTAGGATTGGCCAAAAGAGTTGAAACAATCTGGGGCTAAAATATGGCCATAGCCCGAAGCATGTTGTCTTTAGACTAGTGAACATCATTTAGGTAATCTTTTTAGGAAAAATGATACTTTAGCTTGAAATTTGATAAAATCAAATGTTATACCAAAGTTACCCTAACCTACACTCGGGAGTGGCAATGCCCCCGACCCTCTATTCCAAACAATAAATAAAATTGCACATAGCAATCACGGGTGCATTTCATGTAACGTGTTTGCAATGTATCCAAAAACAAACAAGTATACGCCATCGTAAATTGTCTAAGATAAATCCATAAACGTCCTAATTAATTTTAAAAACTAAAAAAAAATATATTATTTCAAAAAATAGAAAAATCTAAAGAATAATCAAACATTGCCTCAAATGGGCACTTTAAAACTGTCATGACCATAGTCTTGACTAATGTAATCTACACTCGGGTGCGACAACTCATGTCCCCGTCTCCAACTTCGAAATTTAATAAAAATCACATGTTGTAATTGCGGGTGCATTTCATGTGGCGTAGTTATAATATGTCCCGAAAACAAATAAGTGCACGACATCGTGACTTATTTCAAAATAAATCCATAAATACTAAAAGCACAATAGGCAAAAAATATGTAAATAATCAGATATCTAGGCCAAATATTAATAGTTAAGCGACCGTGCTAGAACCACGGAACTCGGGAATGCCTAACACCTTCTCCCGGGTTAACAGAATTCCTTACTCGGATTTCTGGTACGCAGACAACTTAAAACAGAGTCTAAATTTCCTCGGTTTGGGATTTCAACAAAACGGTGTCCCGGAACATCGTCCAAAATCTGGGTGGCGACTCTGAAAACTAAAATAAAATCCAAATCTGAATAATGTCACTTAAAGTGGAAAAACTCCCTTACTACCCTTCATTAATCCGGGGGTAGTGGAAAAAGGAAGTGTGACAGTGTAGTCTGTAGGCTTAGGTACCAGGTGCCATACTTTGTTTCTCTCAAATTGATGCAGCTCCTCTTGCATAGCTGTGATAAAGTCTTCATCTTTGAAGGCTTACTTAATATTTTTGGGCTCTATTTGGGAGAGAAATGCTGAAAAGGCAGGTGAATTTATGGCTTTTGATCTAGTTTGAACTCCTGAATCTAGAGGGGTGGCTATATTTTCAAGAGGATGTGAACTATTGTGCTTCCAGTTTGGCACTAGAATCTCATATGTAAAGAAGCTGGGCATGCCTGACTGAGTTTCTTGGGTGCTTCTTTCTGCCACCAGTGGAGTACCTTAAACTGCATCAAGCACTCTATCTTCAGCTTCAGTGGTTGTGATTGTAGAACCAGGTTCCTCACCAAAAGATGGAAGTGGTTGTATTGTCTTCACTAGTCTCCTTGACATGGCTCATCATGTATGTCTTCCCATTTTCCATATCAATAATTTCACTTGGAACCAATAAAGGTTCTCTATCTTGATCATCGTTCTTACTATTCTCACAGGAGAGATGAGACTCATTAAAAATCACATGTACACTCTCCTCTACGCACTAGGTTCGTTTGTTGTATACCTTGTAGGCTTTGCTCTAAGAAGAGTAACCCAAGAAGATTCCTTCATCACTCTTGGCATTAAATTTTCCAAGTTGATCCTTTCCATTGTTGAGAACATAACATTTGCATCAAAATTTTCTCAAGTGAGTCAGCTTGGGTTTCCTTCCATTCAGCAACTCATAGGGAGTTTTGTTCTAGAGAGACCTGACCATGCACCTGTTCAACAAGTAGCAAGTAGCGTTGATACCTTCTGCCTAGAATTTCTTAGCAATCTCACTATCAATCAACAGTGTTCGTGCCATATCATCAAGAGTCTTGTCCTTCTTTTCCACCACTCCATTTTGTTGTGGTGTTCTTGGGGCTGAGAAGTTGTGGGTAATGTCATTTTCATCACAGAATTCATCAAATTTTGCATTATCAAATTATGTTCCATGATTTGATCTGGTGCAAGCTACTTTTGATCCCATTTTTACTTGAATCTTCTTCACAAATACCTTAAAGGTTTTTATCCTTGGTTCTGAGGAACAAAGTCCAAGTGAACCTGGAGTAGTCATCCATTATCACGAAGATGTATCTTTTACCTCCCCTTCTTGGAACCCTTATTGGTCCACATAGATCCATATGAAGAAGATTAAGAGGTTTTGAGGTGCTTACGTCATGTTTGGGCTTGAATGAAGATTTTACATGATTTCCTCTTGCGCAGGCATCACACACTTTGTGCTCTTTAAACCTTGACTTGGGTAGACAACGAACCAGGTCCATTTGGACCAGTTTATTCAATAGAGAGAAGCTAGCATACCCCAGCCTTCTATGCCACGGTTCAGCATCATCATCAACTTCTCTCAAATAGCTCGGATCACCGTTTTGTAGAGACTCAAAATTCGTAACGTAGATATTTTTGTCTTTTTTA
Source organism: Nicotiana knightiana (assembly GCA_005239525.1). Lineage (NCBI taxonomy): Eukaryota > Viridiplantae > Streptophyta > Magnoliopsida > Solanales > Solanaceae > Nicotiana > Nicotiana knightiana. Next base: position 204,716 of record ML389816.1, on the reverse strand, counting down.
GCCACTTGCACCACTTCACTAGTTACAAGGTTGGTGATTGTGCATATCATGGATAAGAACTCTACCTTGTTTCCCTTATCACATATTTGGGAGACACTCAGGATATTGTACTTGCGGCCATTGACATAGTACACATTCTCAATTGAGTGACTGAGTGACTTCCCAATGCTTCCAACACCCAGAATGTATCTATTTTTCCCATTACCAAAAAGTCAACTTTCTAACTATTAAGCCAATTTAAGAGACTAAGTGTTTCAGTTCTCACCACGACCACTCCGAACCCGAACCAGCCGACCCAACACAACATAAATAGGCTAAGCAATATATGATAAAGCATAAATAGGGATAATGGGGCTCAAATTCTCGGAACGACCGGTCGAGTCGTTATAATACATGTGAGACTTACACACCTCACTGCAGCAATGCAACAAGAACGAACCGAGTAAAGATCTGAAGAAATTAGAGAATGAATCTTCCATAGTAGAAACAGTACATCAACAAGGAAACCAAGGTGAGATCAACTTCAAAGTAAATTTCTAGTGCAGAGCAGCAGCGAACAACCATAAATTCGGGATCCAACAACTTTTTATAGATCCGGGGAAGAGGAATTTGAACTTCAAAAATTCAGCAATCAATTACTCCCTAACATCTTCTTTGAAATTCCAATTTCTTTTGTTTTTGGCTTTTTCTTTAATCTTATTTTTTTTCAAATTTTGTTTCAGTTGTCTGAACCTATGAACTTGTTCGGAGACCCGGCGAGGAAAAGAGACAGAAAAGAGGGGAAAAGGAATCACCGGCTACAATGAACTGCTAAAACACTGGCGACGTTTGTGCAAGATTTTGTGAGAGATAGAGGCAGAACGTTGGGGCTAAGAGAGAAATAAGGGTGGGGGCTAGGATTATTCGATGGGGGAAGGGTCTGTTCGGAGAAGATGAAGAACAGGGCGGTGGCGCTAGGGTTAGTCCTGGAGGGGAAAGGGTTCGTTTTTGTTCCTCTTTTTAGAATGGGATTAGAGTTCTTTTTATTAAAGGAGAGAGGGATCCATTTTTGTTAAGGAGTGATTGGACTGGGTTTAAGGCGGGAGGGTCTTTTAAGACATTGGGCAACCGATTTTGGACCAAATTAATGTGCAATGGAGGCAAGCCCAACTCTTGTCTTTCTTTTCAATATCAGATTTTTGCAAATTCTAGCCATATAAAATTCAAACTTTAATTGAATCTAATTTTTGTATGGCTAACCTATTTATTTATTTTACCTAACGATGGATTAATGTAACGAATTAATTAATTAACTAAACTAAGAATGCACTTTGTGATTTTATGTATTTAACTAATGCATTTAACAATGTAATTAAATTCTAAAATATAATTTAAAATATAAAATGCTATGAAATTGAGATTTGGACGTTATTTTTTAAGATTTTCTTGATTTACAGTATTCCCAGCATGCATAATAACACAAATATATGCAAAACAAATAAAGAAAAACTTCTAAACTTCATAAAAATAATTAAAAATAATTTATGGATTATTTTAGGGGTAATTTCCTATTGTGGGGAAAATATTTGGTGCTCACGGCTACCCCTCTTTGCTCGGAAACATGAATTTTTGGATAAAGATAAAGTGAGCAATCATGAATAATTTTTGCCCATTTGATACTCCATGGGAAGCACTTTGGAAAAGTTTGACCGAACATTGCTTCGAAGGTTGCCTACATATCCTTGGCTATAATGGAATCAGGTCAGTGTCGTTCTGGAAGTTTTGGTAGCTAGAACTACCGAGAAGCTTTGATTTCACTGTTGTTGCTGATGTTTACTGCTTGCTGAGCTCCTTATTACACCAAAGTAAAAATGAAAAAGACTAACTAAGACTATCAGCTACGAGTTATAAGATTCCTATCTATGAGTCTTTTGAAGCTTGATCTTGACTCTTGGCTAGTTCTTCACACAGACTCTGTTATAAACCTTGATGCTTGCTAACTGCAGGTGCTATTTCATTTTTCTTCAGCTTATCGGATAAATACTAGACATGCAAAACATGTGACTTTAGTCATGTCTTTAGCAATCCAAATCTTTTCTCCGCTTCTGCACTTTGAATTCACTTCTTTTCCTCTTCCTTTATTCTGGATTGAGACTTCTTCGTTTGGTCATCTCGAACTGTTGACTCGCATTCTTGAGGGGAGCTTCTGCTACTTCTACCTTGAATTGACAACAAAACTGGAGGTTGCCCCTATTCTTTAGGTGGAATCTTGTTGTCTCTGGCTTGAACTAGAAGTGAATTCTCTTATTCTTCAGGTGGGCGCCTACTATTGACTTGAAACTTAAAATAAATTCCCTCGTTCTTCAAGTGGGCGCCTGCTACTGAGTTGAAACTTAAAATGACTCTAACATGAATTCCGAAATGATTTCCCTCATTCTATGGTGGGCGCCTGCGATGGACTTGAAATTTGAAGTAACTCAGAAATGAATTTCCTCGTTCTCCAGGTGGGCGCCTGCTACTACAGCAAAGCAGACAAAATCAAAGAAATTTTTTCTGCCCTAGTTTACAGTAAGAAGATTTTTGAGTTGTTAGCAGAACTATAAATCACATATGCTATTGATGTAGGATGCAATGATGAGAGTAAAACTAAAGACTCAACTAGCATGTGCATCTCCTGTGAGAAAAAACCAAAAACGTAAACTAGGAAGTGCATCTCCTAGGAGCCAAACTGACAAACATAGAGTAGGAACTGCGTCTCCTAAAAAGTATAACCTGAAAGACCCAGAGCAGAAAGTGTGTCTCCTAGAGGTGAAATATAACTTGAAAGACCCAGACTAGGAAGTGCGTCTCCTAGGGGTAAGATTTCAGTTTAGAAAGTGCGTCTCCTAAAAAATATAACTTGGAAGACCCAGACTAGGAAGTGTGCCTCCCACGGGTGAAAATTGAATGAACCAAATTAGGAAGTGCGTCTCCTAGGGGTGAAATCTCAATTTAGGAAGTGTGTCTCCTAAAAGTATATCCTAAAAGACCCAGATTAGGAAGTGCATCTCCTAGGAGCCAAACTGACAAACATAGAGTGGGAACTGCGTCTCCTAAAAAGTATAACCTGAAAGTCCCAGACTAGGAAGTGCGTCTCCTAGGGGTGAAATCTCAAATTAGGATGTGCGTCTCCTAGAGGTGAAATATAACTTGAAAGACCCAGACTAGGAAGTGTGCCTCCCACGGGTGAAAATTGAATGAACCAAATTAGGAAGTGCGTCTCCTAGGGGTGAAATCTCAAATTAGGATGTGCGTCTCCTAGAGGTGAAATATAACTTGAAAGACCCAGACTAGGAAGTGTGCCTCCCACGGGTGAAAATTGAATGAACCAAATTAGGAAGTGCGTCTCCTAGGGGTGAAATCTCAATTTAGGAAGTGTGTCTCCTAAAAGTATATCCTAAAAGACCCAGATTAGGAAGTGCATCTCCTGGGGTTAAACTTGAATGAACCAAACTAGGAAGTGCGTCTCCTAGGGGTGAAATCTCAAATTAGGATGTGCGTCTCCTAGAGGTGAAATCTCAAATTAGCATGTGCGTCTCCTAAAAGTATATCCTGAAAGACTCAGACTAGGAAGTTCGTGTCCTAGGGGTAAAATCTCAGTGACTCTAACTAGAAAGTGCATCTCCTAAGGATGAACTTAAATGACCCAAACTAGGAAGTGCGTCTTATATGGGTGAAATCTCAATTTAGGAAGTGTATCTCCTAAAAGTATATCCTGAAAGACCCAGACTAGGAAGTGCGTCTCCTAAGGGTAAAATCCCAGTGCCTCAATCTAGGAAGTGCATATACTAGGGGTGAAGTTAAATGACCCACACTTGGTAGTGCGTCTCCTAGGGGTGAAATCTCAATTTAGTAAATGCATCTCCTAAGAAGTATAACCTAAAAGACCTAGAATAAGAAGTGTGTCTCCTGATGATGAACTCAAATTACCCAAACTAGGAAGCCTGTCTCCTAGAGGTGAAACTTCAATGACTCAAACTAGGAAATGTGTCTCCTAGGTATGAAACCTGAATAACTCAAACTAGGAAGTGCATCTCTTAGGAACGAACTTACACGACCAAAACTAGGAAGTGCGTTTCCTAGGAGTGAAATCTCAATTTAAGAAGTGCGTCTCCTAAAAGTATAACATGAAAGTCCTAGACTAGGAAGTGCATCTCCTAGGGATAAAACTTGAATGACTCAAACTAGGAAGTATGTCTCCTAGGGGTTAAATTTCAATGACTCAACTAGGAAGTGCATCTCCTAGGGATGAAACATGAATAACTCAAACTATGGAGTCCATCTCCTAGGGATGAACTTAAACGTCCAAACTTGGAAGTTCATCTCCTAGGGGTGAAATCTCAATTTAGGAAGTGCGTCTATTAAAAGTATAACCTGAAAGTCCCAGACTAGGAAGTGCGTCTCCTAGGAATAAAACTTGAACGACTCAAACTAGGAAGTGCTCTCTCTATGGATGAACTTAAATGAACCAAACTAGGAAGTGCATCTCCTATGGGTGAAATCTCAATTTAGGAAGTGCGTCTCCTAAAATTATGATTGAAAGAACCAGAGTAGGAAGTGCGTCTCCTAGTGGTGAAACTTCAATGACTCAAACTAGGAAGTGTGTCTCCTAGTGATGAAATCCCAATTTCGGAAATGCGTCTCCTAGAAAGAATAACAAGAAAGACTCAGACTAGGAAGTTCGTGTCCTAGATGTGAGACTTAGCTTGAGGAAAACTATAAACTAAGCTGTACTAAAGTAAAAGCTGACCCTTTTCTCCAGGCGGGACCCCTGAACTCAAGGAAAACTAATCATTACCAACATTACAAAATTTAAAACTGACCATACTCTCTAGGCGGGACCCCTGAACTTAAAGAAAGCTAAAGATTAACAACTTAAAAATTAAAAACTAACCATATTCTCCAAGAGGGACTCCTGAACTAAAGGAATGCTAAAGACACTTCCGACTAGGGGAATGCCTAGGAGGTATGTATCTTCTCAACTAGGGAAAATTCTTGAGAAGTGATGATCTTCTCAACTAGAGGATGCCTAAGAGGTAAAACACATTCTCAAGTAGCCCTTGTGCTAACAAAATTGGGAATAACACATGAGAGGTTCAAGCTTCCAAGCTTTGATTTGGAAACAATCTTCATCCATGTTTCAAACAAAGAAAACTTGTAGCAAGTTTTGAAGTCATTTCTCACTTGTTCTGACCAAATGGATTTAAAAAGAGGACGTGAACAAATCAAGAGGAACAAAGTAAGGGACATTGGAAAGAGATGATATCTAACAAGAAAATTACAAAGTAGAAACTTATCAGATGTGGATACCAACTCTAATGACCATGACATGCACTTTTGGATTAAGTGGCCTAATCTGTCAAGCAAGTCTAATGTTCAACTCTTGTTGTACCTCTTAGCCGTGAAACTTATCCTATCTTATTCACGGTACTTATTCGACTTTAGTGCCCGAAGGGTCTTCACCATCAAGCCTCTCATTTTTTTCATTCTCTCAACTTACTGTCGCCTTATGGTGCATGTGAAGGTTTTCACCGATAAGACTCTCTCATTTTATTCTTTTCTTCTTATTTCCTCTGATTATGTAGATGAAAAGTCATTAACCGTGGTAAGTATATCATATGCTCTTGTCATGTCTAACTGGGAAGTCTTTTCTGGACTGTAATGTGGCTTTTGGACAGGGTTAGAAAGAAAGGATATCATAAAGGCTCAAATTAAAACTAAGACAAAATGGGCGATAACTTTACAACTTTTGGAACCGTCTTTTGTAGGAAACAATACTTCTGCACCGGTTTCTTTTGAAGTGAGTCACTTTAGAATTTTTGACTTGGTGTGACCGAACCTTAAGGCTGCCTACGTATCTTGTTGACGCAAGAATCAGGTCGAATATAGTTCAAAAGGATACTTTCTTTTGTTGCCACTTTTTTTCTTTTTTTCTTTTCTTTCATTTTTTCTTTTTTTTCCCTTATCTATCTATTTTTTCCTCTAAAATTTCTTTTGGGATGAACTTTCTAAAACAAACCTATGGCGACATGAACTGTTTTTTTCTTTTTTTTTTAACTCTAACTTGATTCCAAAAAAGGGGAGGTAAAAAAAAATCCGCATAGGCTCAAAAGTGTACCAAAAGGTATAAAGGTTTGGGTAGCTGAAAGAGATCCTCCCAATCTTTGAAAATACCATGTATAACACATGCAGCTTGAGGATGAAAAATGAAGATCATGCACAATATTTCTTTTGTAGCATAGGCGTTGATATCACATATACGCCCTCTATATTGTTTAATGCCTTTTCAAGTACACAACTCTTGTTAGGTGATTTCTTCTTCACAATGGATATCCTCCATCAGTTCGAGCAAACTAGCCTGGTCTTATCTTGTAACTTGAGATGCACTTGAACTCAAAGTTGCTCGTTTCAAATTTTCTTGAATGCACTCTCCTGTAACAAATTCTTGTTATCCTATTAACTTTTTAAACTATCTGCCCCAGTTTCAAACAGTTCGGGCTTTAAATGATCTCAAAATGTCCAAATTTGTGTTTATTTCCCTCAAATGTCCCTATCATCTTCATAATTATTTCATTGTTTCATGATTAGTCTTACTTTTAAGACGAGGCTGATAATTATGCGTGCATCTCATGTCACTAGAGTCAGCATGAAAAGAACTATAAAAGGATAAGAGAACTAAACAAAAACTGACTAGAATTAACAGAAAACAGGAAATTGCATTAGACACACAATGAAAGGGATTGAACAACAAAACAAGCAAGATAAACTAGGGTTATAAAACCTAGAACAAACCTAGATAACACTAAACGAGTTACTATGACTAAACGAACTAGGCGAAATAAAGGGATAGAAGGGTTTGAGTCACTAGATAATATCTGATTACAACCCTGAATAACCCGGACAACAAAAATGACAACAAAATAAACAACCAGGACTCCTTCCCAGCTAACCAAGAAAGGAGCGTCTTTCCAATTACCAAGCTCGGCATCTTAACCACGGAGTTCCACATCAATATTACCAAAATCATTAACAATTTCAATTACATTGACCTCAGCTAATAGCTATTGGGTCCCTTTTGCCGACTCGTTCTTAAGATCAGCTTCTGGAGCCGAGACTGATAGCGCTAAAAATTTTGCCGTAAGTGGCCCTCGAATGAGCTCAGATGAGTTCTCATATTAATTTTTAACACAAATCATGCCCACCATATGTGTCTCATTATGAACTGGCATTGGACTTTGGCTAGTATCCGCTGCATCTGGATGTTCCACTATAATGTCACCTGCATCAGTAAGCTTCTAGACTGCTCTTTTTAGATGACAACACTTACCTATGTAATAACCCCGGACATTAGAAAAATATGAGCACCTTTGAGAATAATCAAATTTCTTTGGAAGGGGGGTTCGGAAATTTTATCTGAATGTGATGACTCAAAAGGTCATCCCGTATATTTCTAGCTAATTCTATGTTCCGAGGTCGTGAAAACCTCCTTTGATCTCACCTCGATTTGTGTGCGCAGCCCAGGCGTGTAATCGGGAAGCCTTTATGTGAAAAACTGATAAAAATGATAATTTTGTATTAGAATTTGAATAAAGTTGACTTCGGTCAACATTTTTGGTAAACAGATCCGAACCTAAAAGAGGTATCTGTAAATTTTTAAAAGAAATTGTTTTCTGAAAATAAAAGAGGTATTTGAAAATGAAATTCTATGTGAAACCTGTGGTATCGGGCCCGTATCATGGTTTTGGAGCCCGGTACAAGTTCGATATAATATTTGTGTCATATCTGTAAAGTTTGGTAAGAAACGGACTTCATTAGATGTGATTCGGATCGTAAATGCAAAATTTAATGTTTAAAGAAGTTTTGAGGAATTTCATTGATTTTTGGTTTAATTCATTGTTTTAATGTTGTTTTATGTGCTTTGAAACCTCGATCGAGTCTGTATTAGGTTATAAGTCTTGTTTGTGCATTAACACGGGGTCCTGGAGGCCTCGGGTGTGTTTCGAATAGGTTTCGGGTCCATTTTCCTGTTCACTGCTGAAAACTGTCATCTGGTTTCCTTCTATGTGATCGCATAGAAGGATCGTATAGAAGGATTCGCGATCGCATAGTGATTTTCTGACTAGCCCAGACTTCACTTCAATGTGTTCGCATAGTTATATTCACGATCGCGGAAGTTCACATTCTCCTTCTTCGCGACCGCATTAACTCAATCGCGTTCGCACAATAGAGATTATAGGGTTGGGCAGTAGACTTGCTTGTTCTTCATGATCTCATAGAGGCCCTCGCGTTCGTATTAGCCTATCTCCTTCATATTCTGCGATCGCATTCACCAACTCGCGATCGCATAGTGCATTTATCTAGGCAGTGACTTTTCCTCTCACCGATCGCATTACTTCCCCCGCGATCACGATGCTTTAAAATCTGGGCAGACAGATTATATTCCAAAATCGAGTGTTAGGCCATTATTATCATATTTTGACTTCTACAGCTCGGTTTTGGGCGATGTTTTGAGGGTTTTTCACACAAATCGAATGGGTAAGTGTTCTTCCACTAGAATTAATTATATTTCATGAATTAGTTCTTGGTTTTATCATTTAATTTGTGTTTTGGGTTGGGAAATTGTGGGTTTTGAAAGAAAAATTTCTAAAATGATAATCATGATTTGAAGGACCAAATAACATCAGAATTAGATAAATTTAGTATGGGTGAACTCGTATCGGAATGGGTAATCAGAATTTGTACAATTTGTCGGGTTCCGAGGTGCGGGCTTGGGGGTCGACTTTTGGGTCGATTTTTATAATTTTGTAAGGATTGATACTTTATTATTCGGAATGTTCCTTATACGTTTTATGTGTGTTTTGAAGTTGTTTTAGTTGATTTTGAGCCGTCCGGAAGTCTTTTCGCCCAAGAAGTCCATTTTTGAGTACTGGGTTGTCGTCTTTGAGGTAAGTATATTGCCTAACCTTGTGTGGGAAACTACCCCTTCAGATTGAGTCTTCTTTGTTGATTGTAGTCCGTGTATACGAGGTGACGAGTGCATACTCGGACTTATTTTGCTAATAGATTTTCCTTTTAGGATTCGTAGGTTCTTATGTTACTTGTGTATGAGTTGTAATTGTTACGTTTGAATCCTTGGTTGTTAATTTCATACTTCCCTACTTAAATTAGAATTACTTGCTTTTTGATTCCTTCGTTGGCTACTTGATCATAATTGACTTAACTGAATATTTTTCCGCTCTTATCTTCATGCTATACTCTCTTCCTAAAACTAACAAATTTACTATACTAGTGTTATCTAGCTTTATAGTTGTTTAGCCGTAGTTAGAACATCCGTTCGTTGGTGTCAAGCATGCCCCTGAGTCTTACATTGTGCTTTATATGATTTTTCCCGTATGTTCTACTTGGGCCTAGTTGATAAACATTTATGTTGTTGGTTTTCTTGATGTTGCCTATTATTGGGCCCTTGTTTGAGCTGAGTTTTATTTCGTAAAGTTAATTATTTAGGCGAGATTGGTTATAGGTATTTCCCTTGTGTCACGACCCAATTCCGGAGTCGTAATGGCGGCTGTCGTGGAACCAGGCAAGCCTCCCTATTTAGCTAAGCTAAATTAAATTCCCAGTAAAAATGTGATTTTTAAATGAATTTATTAATAAAACTAAGAATCTGAAATATAAAAATACATTTGAAAACTAAATTTAAATCTCCAATCCCCGGATCTGGTGTCACTCAGTCATGAGCTACAATAACAAAAAGTAAAGAAATGGGGAAAAGGACAACATTGTCTCAAAATATAAATGAAATAGGTGGAATAAGGAAAGAGAAGGCGAGGTCGCGATCGCCAGCTGCTACCTCGACAACTCCACTAGAAACTCTAACCGCAGCTCATAATCCGCTACCGGGTCCCGATGTACCTGCATCTGCACACAAGGTGCAGGGGGTAACGTTAGTACACCAACTCAGAAGTAACGAACCCAAACTATGGGCAGAGAAGTAGTAACGGACAAAACCTCAATTATGTTACAATAAATATTATGCAGAATTTAGACATGCTAACAGTTTATCAGGATGAGAAAATATGCCAAGTATACCAGTATACTCTACATGCCATCATAAAATATATGAATGAAACCAGTATGGATATGCACACAGTACTCACAGCTCTCCCACAGAAGTCCACTCAGTACTATATACGGCTCTCAGGCCCAGGGAAGTTCCATCCCGGAATATGCCTAAACACCAGTGACCGTGGTCACTATGTACTGAGGAAAAAGTCCAATCCAGCCCCCATGGAGAAGATCCATCTCCCGAATATAACACTCGGACAATTTCCATAGCCAGGGAAGATCCATCCCTCATCACTTCGGACAAGATCCATGCCCAGGGAAGATCCATCCCTCAATATCTGCGCTCACTGGGGTGTAAAGACTCCGGAGGGGCGCTAGTGGCCCAAGCGCCATATCAAGCCAATGAAGGCATGATTTAAATAACACTGCAGTGTGCAGTCCATTCTCATAACTATCTTAGTAACAAGCTCTCGGCCTCACTCAGTCATTACTCTTCAGTCTCACTTACATGGATCACAATTGCCTCCATCAGTCCGAAACAATGATAAATATGCATGTAATTAACAATACTGAGACTGAGATATGAAATGATATGCTATAACAAGACTGAGTATATGACATCACATAATCACCAAATGAAACAACAATATATAACCACTCGGGTCTCAGCATTTCCAGCGTGAAGCCTAGCATTTACACTTAACATGATTTCTAACATGTTCACAATTATCACATTAATAGATGCACAACTATCATCATGGAATAATCACTAAGCAATGCCATGGGATAATACAGGCCACCAAATACTCGTTGCAGGCCCTCACGCACGTCACTTGGCAAGTGTGTCAGCTCAACAATAGTCATAAATCATTTAGCTCGGGGTTTCGAACCCTCAGAACCAAGTTTGGAAACGTTACTTACCTCAAAACTGGTTAAAAATTGTTTCGCAATGCCTTTGCCTCTAAATCCGGCCTCTGAGTGCTCCAAATCTACCAAGTTCAGATTCTTATTATCAAATTATGCTTAAGGAATGAATTCCAATCGAAAAATATCAATTTAGCTCAAAAACCCGAATTTAATCAAAACCCGACCCCAGGCCCACATCCCAAAACTCAGAAATTTTTACAGAAAAGTGTTCTTCATCCTCCCACGATTCCGTATATATAAAGAACACCAAAATCGGAGTTCGTTTGACCCCTCAAATCGACCCATAAAGGTCTCTTAATCTCAAGCCCTAAAACCCAATTTTTCTATTGTTTTTCCATGTATTTACACTGGTTTTATGCTCAATAATCACCCATAATCGAGTTTCAATGATTAGAACACTTACCTCTATGAAGAACAAGAATTTCCCTCTTCAAAATCGCCCCCAAGAGCTCTTTGCCTTACAAGAATGGTGTAAAATAAGGGTTAAGTCGCAGAAGGGTTTAATTAATTATGCCGAGTTATTACCCTTCGCGAACCTCGGCCACACGTACGCGTTCGCATAGAACAACCCAACAGACCCCTCCTTTTTACACTACGCGAGCGCGACCCTCTACCCGTGAACGTGATGCCTAACCGACCTCTAGCTACGCGAACGTGTCTCACCAACCGCGAACGCATAGGCCAAGAATATACGGGCCCCCAGCTGCCTCACATCCCTTCGCGAACGCGAGCCACCTAGTGCGAACGCGTAGAACATTTTCCCCAAACCTCCGCGTTCGCGTCCTCCTCTTTGCGAACGCGATGAATAAAATTTCAGCTCCCCAAACTACTCTTCGCGAACACGGCATCCCACCCGCGAACGCGATGAACAAATCCTCTGCAGCAAAAACTAGAAAAACCTGCCAAGTTTAAATCCAAGAATTAGTCCGTTAACCACCCGAAACACACCCGAGGTCCTCGGGACCTCAACCAAAGTTACCAACACATCCCATAATATCATTCAAAGTTAGTTGCACTCTCAAAACACCAAAGCTAACATCAAAACACCAAATTTACATCGGATTCAAGCCTAAGAACTTTGAAATTTCTAAAATCCACCAATGATGCCGAAACCATCCAAAACAACTCCGGTTAACCTGAAATTTTGCAGGCACATCCAAAATGACATTAGGAACCTGTTCCAACTTCCGGAATTCCTTTCCGACCTCGATAGCCTATTTTCCACTGCCAACCGAAAATCGCCAAAAACTAACTTTCGCCAATTCAAGCCTAATTCTACACCGGACCTCATAAAATTATTCCGGACACACTCCTATGTCCCAAATCACCTACCAAAGCTATTCGAGATATAAAATATGCATTCTGAGGTCGTTTACCAATAAGTCAAATCTCAGTTGACTTTTCCATTATAAGGCTATTTTTAAGGACTAAGTGGCTAAACTCTCACTACAAACATTCAGATTTCAAGCCTACCAACTCTAACACATCAATAACAGTATAACCAACCTATGACCAGTCAATAATAGTAATTATAATGTAGGTTTTTATGTAACGACGGACCGGGTCGTTACATTTTCCCCCTCATAAACAAACGTTCATCCTCGAACGTACCAAGGTTTGTTCCAAAAGCCATCAACCGTCGAATAACCTTACCATGCGCACACCCAGGTCTCTAGACTCCAAATAGGTACCACTCACAACCGACACACCCGATCCGTAACAACAACATCACCCACAAGGGGCGATCACATTACAGATGTAACAACAGATTCACGGGCGTATCCAGAGAATGGGCTAACTCATGATGAACATGCGAATATGAAAAACTAGAATCAATTAAAAACTTAAGCTTCTCATGACAGACTGAAACAATACCTGGGGTTACGACATCAGAAGCCACCTCATCCGGTCTGGTCAGGAATGCATAAAATCAGTTTCCTGATCACCACCAAATCGACATCCCCCTCTTGGGTGACCCCTATCTGCCTAACCCCCGCCTCTAGCTGCCTGGGCGGGCGGTGCAGCGACCGATTCTGAAGTCGTGGGCTGACTCCTCTGCTGATAAGTAACTCTCGCAAGACGAGGGCAAAACCTTTTAATATGGCCCACATCTCCATACTCAAATCAACCCCTCTCGTAGAATGGCACTAGGGACTGAAGGGAACCCCTAGCACCAAGATAACTGATGTGTGGCTAGAATTCGTGATTTTAAGCATTATATACCTCGCATTTTATGTGCTTTAATGATAAAATACACGTCGTATGTGCTTAATAGGGTTTATTTTATGTGTAGGTGAATTGGAAATGGAAACGGGGCTAAACGGATGCAAATACGTCGAAGAATACGCGAGAGGGGACACCCGGGGGATAGCCAGGCGCCAAGCCAAACAGCCTGGGGCAGCCTGGCGTTACCCAGGCGTTAGACCCATAACGCCTGGGGGGACCAGGCGTTACCCAGGCCTTAGGGCTGTAACGCCTGGCCC
>ML389816.1:133157-190320 GCA_005239525.1 Nicotiana knightiana | reverse complement strand
GTTGTAGTTGAAGCTTGAATTATTCTTATTGTTTATCTTAATTGGTTTGTTTATTCAATCTTGTGCTTAATTATTCAATTGCTTGATCATCAATTGACTACTATCTACGAATCTAGGGTTGAACTCGGGAGAGGGAATTCTAGATTGCATATAAGATTGGGTAGAGCAAGATCTTAACCCTTCAGGGGAGCGGATTTGTGATTAGGATAGGAATATACCTAATCTCCTTGTTTGGTTATTATACGGGAATTATTAATGCGTTCTTGTTAATTCTGATTCCATAGGAATATAGGCAATAGGTTATTTGTTTGAGTTTAGTTTAGTGGATAGTTAAATCACAAGTCCCTGTGGGTACGATATCTGAACTTCAATTCCTATATTACTTGTCGACCACGTACACTTGCGTGTGCAGTGGGAAATCAACCAACAATAACCACTGGAAGACCCAGGCATAGATGAACTCTGAACCGATGATGCCCAAGATGAAATCTAAGCTGGCAGGGAACTAAAAGATGGTTGCACGTGATGCGAACTATGAGGATCGTGACCAACTGATCCACCACGATAACCTGAACGACTTGGCTGAGCCTTCCTGAATGGACGGCCTCCGCCGGGCTGAGGCTGCCCCCCCTGAAGGAACCCCATCAAAACTCCCAGATCCTCAAGACCTCTTGGCCTCCCACTCAATCCGCTCTTGGCGGCGAACTGACTCAATCTCTCTGACAATGTCAACTACCTCCTCAAAAGAAGCGCCAGACACCCTATCCCTAGTCAGAAAAAACCGAAGCGGATAAGTAAGACCATCAACGAACCTTCTGATTCTCTCCCTATCTGTGGGAACTAGCCAAATCGCATGACGGGCCAACTCGGAGAACCTCATCTCATACTGCGTCACAGTCATGTCCTCCTGGCGCAACTGCTCGAACTCCCTGCGCAGCTCCTCCCTGCGGGACTGCGGTATATACTTCTCCAGGAATAGAATGGAGAACTGACGCCAGGTAAGGGGCGATGCATCAGCAGGTCTACGCCTCTCATAGGCCTCCCACCAAGCAAGTGTAGCTCCTGAAAACTGGAATGTAGTAAATGGGACCCAACTAGCCTCCAGTATCCCTGCTGTGCGAAGGATCCTCTGACACTTTTCCAAAAAGCCCTGGGCGTCCTCGCCCTCAGTACCACTAAAAATCAGAGGCTTAAGTCTGCTGAACCTCTCCAACCTGCGCTACTCATCATCAACTAAAGTTGGGACCACATAATCCTAGGCTGGGGCAACCGGCTGAACTGGAACTGTCTCAGGTGTCTGAAGCCCCTGTTTAACTTTCTCAGGTGTCCGAGCAGCTGGAGTCTGAGTGCCTCCCCCGGCCTGAGAAGTAGCAGCACTAGACATGGCGACGGCCTGTGCCAGGGTGGTGCACACTGTTAAAATCTGGGCTAGGGTCTCCTGAAGACCCGGAATCACAATGGGCACTGCTGGAGCCTGAGTCTGCCCCGCTGGAATCTCAGCTGCGGGGCCTGCTCCTGGATAATGGGAGGGTCCACAGGTACTGCCCCGGCTGCTATGCAGGCTGCACCCCTCCCTCTGCCACGGCCTCGACCACGGCCTTGACCTCGGGCTGGTCTTGCTGGGATCTAGTCACCACTATCATTAGCACGAGTCCTCACCATCTGTGAGAGAATGAAAACAATAGAAGTTTAGTTTCAGAGTTCAACAGAGTCGCACAACAGAATTCAAAGAATGTGAGATTTTTCCTAAAAGGTTCTGCAGCCTCTCGAAGATAAGTACAGACGTCTCCGTACCGATCCGCAACACTCTACTAAACCTGCTCATGACTGGTGAGACCTATTTAACCTAGTGCTCGGATACCATCTTGTCACGACCCAATTCCAGAGTCATGATGGCGCCTGTCGTGGAACCAGGCAAGCCTCCCTATTTAGCTCAGCTAAATTCAATTCCTAGTAAAAATGTGATTTTTAAACGAATTTATTAATAAAACTAAGAATCTGAAATTTAAAACAACATTTGAAAACTAATTTAAATCTCCAACCCCCGGATCTGGTGTCACTCAGTCATGAGCTACTATAACATAAAGTAAAGAAAAGGTGAAAAGGACAACATTGTCTCAAAATATAAATGAAATAGGTGGAATAAAGAAAGAGAAGGTGAGGTCGCGATCGCTAGCTGCTACCTCGACAACTCCACTAGAAACTCTGACCGCAGCTCAAAATTCGCTACCGGGTCCCGATGTACATGCATCTGCACACAAGGTGCAGGGGGTAACGTGAGTACACCAACTCAGAAGTAACGAACCCAAACTATGGGCAAAGAAGTAGTGACGGACAAAACCTCAATTATGTTACAATAAATATTATGCAAAATTTAGACATGCTAACAGTTTATCAGGATGAGAAAATATGCCAAGTATACCAGTATACTCTACATGCCATCATAAAATATATGAATGAAACCAGTATGGATATGCACATAGTACTCACAGCTTTCCCACAGAAGTCCACTCAGTACTATATATGGCTCTCAGGCCTAGGGAAGCTCCATCCCGGATTATGCATAAACACCGGTGACCGTGGTCACTATGTACTGAGGAAAAAGGCCAATCCAGCCCCAACGGAGAAGATCCATCTCCTGAATATATCACTCGGACAATTTCCATATCTAGGGAAGATCCATCCCTCTTCACTTCGGACAAGATCCATGCCCAGGGAAGATCCATCCCTTAATATCTGCGCTCACTGGGGTGTAAAGACTCCGGAAGGGCCCTAGTGGCCCAAGCGCCATATCAAACCAACGAAGGCATGATTTAAAAATCACTGCAGTGTGCAGTACATTCTCATAACTGTCTCAGTAACAGGCTCTTGGCCTTACTCAGTCATTACTCTTCAGTCTCACTTACATGGATCACAATTGCCTCCATCAACCCGAAACAATGATAAATATGCATGTAATTAACAATACTGAGACGGAGATATGAAATGATATGCTATAACAAGACTGAGTATATGACATCACATAATCACCAAATGAAACAGCAATATATAACCACTCGGGTCTCAGCATTTCCAGCGTGAAGCCTAGCATTTACACTTAACATGATTTCTAACATGTTCACAATTATCACATTAATAGATGCACAAATATCATCATGGAATAATCACTAAGCAATGCCATGGGATAATACAGGCCACCAAATACTCGGTGCAGGCCCTCACGCGCGTCACTTAGCAAGTGTGTCAGCTCAACAATAGTCATAAATCATTTAGCTCGGGGGTTCGAACCCTCAGAACCAAGTTTGGAAACGTTACTTACCTCAAAACCGGTTAAAAACTGTTCCGCAATGCCTTTGCCTCTAAATCCGGCCTCCGAGTGTTCCAAATCTACCAAGTGCAGATTCTTATTATCAAATTATGCTTAAGGAATGAATTCAAATCGAAAAATATCAATTTAGCTCAAAAACCCGAAATTAATCAAAACCCGACCCCCAGGCCCACATCCCAAAACTCAGAAATTTTTACAGAAAAGTGTTCTTCATCCTCCCACGATTCCGTATATATAAAGAACACCAAAATCGGAGTTCGTTTGACCCCTCAAATCGACCCATAAAGGTCTCTTAATCTCAAGCCCTAAAACCCAATTTTTCTATTGTTTTTCCATGTATTTACACTGGTTTTATGCTCAATAATCACCCATAATCGAGTTTCAATGATTAGAACACTTACCTCTATGAAGAACAAGAATTTCCCTCTTCAGAATCCGGAGGGGCCCTAAAACCTAATTTTTCTACTGTTTTTCCATGTATTTACACTAGTTTTATGCTCTATAATCACCCGTAATCGAGTTTTAATGATTAGAACACTTACCTATATGAAGAACAAGAATTTCCCTCTTCAAACTCACCCCCAAGAGCTCTTTCCCGTACAAGAATTGTGTAAAATAAAGATTAAGTCGCGGAAGGGTTTAATTAATTATGCCCAGTTATTACCCTTCGTCAACGCGGCCACACGTACGCGTTCGCATAGAACAACCCAACATACCCCTCCTATTTACACTACGCGAACTCGATCCTCTGCTCGCGAACGCGATCCCTACCCGACATCTAGCTACGCGAATGCGTATCACCAACCGCGATCGCATAGGCCAAGAATACACGGGCCCCCAGCTGCCTCACATACCTTCGTGAACGCGAGACACCTGGTGCGAACCCGTAGAACATTTTCCCCAAACCTCCGCGTTCGCGTTCGCATTCGCGTCCTCCTCTGCAACAAAAACCAGAAAAATCTGCCAAGTTTAAATCCAAGAACTGGTCCGTTAACCACCCGAAACACACCCGAGGTCCTCGGGACGTCAACCAAAGTTACCAACACATCCCATAATATCATTCAAACTTAGTTGCACTCTCAAAACACCAAAACTAACATCAAAACACCAAATTTACATGGGATTCAAGCCTAAGAACTTTGAAATTTCGAAAATCCACCAATGATGCCGAAACCATCCAAAACAACTTCGATTAACCTGAAATTATTTAGGCACATCCAAAATGACATTACGAACCTGTTCCAACTTCCAGAATTCCATTCCGACCCCGATAGCCTATTTTCTACTGCCAACCGGAAATCGCCAAAAATTAACTTTCGCCAATTCAAGCCTAATTCTACACCGGACCTCCTAAAATTATTCCGGACACACTCCTAAGTCCCAAATCATCTAACAAGCAATTCAAGTTATAAAATCCGCATTCTGAGATGGTTTACCAATAAGTCAACTCTTAGTTCACTTTTCCCATTATAAGTCTATTTTTAAGGACTAAGTGGCTAAACTCTCACTACAACCATTTTGATTTCAAGCCTACAAACTTTAACATATCAATAACAGTATAACCAACCTATGACCAGTCAAGAATAGTAATTATAATTTAGGTTTTTACGTAATGACGGACCGGGTCGTTACACCTTGCCGAGATGATGTTGTTTTCATTGTTGACTCCCTTGCTGGATAGTATAATTTTTATTGTTTTTAATACTGTTAATGATACTGTTAGCTTTGTTGACTCCCTTTTCGGGATGTTGTGATTTATGGTTCTTATTGTTGATTTCCCTTGTTAAATTGTTGTTTATGTTATTTTAGCACGAGGGGACATTCCGTGCATGTTTATGTTATTTAGCACGAGGGAAAATTCCGTGCCGTGTTTATGTTATTTAGCACGAGGTGACATTCCGTGCGGTGTTTATGTTATTTAGCACGAGAAGACATTCTGTGTCGTGTTTATGTTATTTAGCACGAGGGGACATTCCGTGCCGTGTTTATGTTATTTAGCACGAGGGAACATTCCATGCCATGTTTATGTTATTTAGCACGAGGGGACATTATATGCCATGTTTATGTTATTTAGCACAAGGGGACATTTCGTGCCATGTTTATGTTATTTAGCACGAGGGGACATTCCGTGCCATATTTTATTTAGCACGAGGGGACATTACGTGTCGTTTTTATGTTATTTAGCACGAGGGGACATTCTGTGCCGTGTTGATGTTATTTAGCACGAGGGGACATTCCGTGTTATGTTATTTAGCACGAGAGGACATTCTGTGTCATGTTTATGTTATTGTAGCACGAGGGGACATTTTGTGCCGTGTTTATGTTATTTTAGCACGAAGGGACATTCCCTGCCGTATTTATGCATTATTATTTCCGTTTTTTCTGCTTGCTATTTACTGCACTTGTTTAAGAGTTAATATTTCATCGTGTTAATTTTATTCATACTGATCTCTTACTGCATTTATTATCAATACTTGTTGTTCCTCCTGTACGGTATGACAAGTTGAGTTACGGACTGAGTTCAGACAGATTTATCTTGAGGAATGTATGATTTCGAGATTTTATTGAAACGTAATGGTTTCAAAATGATTATAGTTGAATGAATTTTACATCGAAGGGATATCTGAAAAGCATTCGTTTAGCATAAAAAGATATTTGGAAGTCATTTATTTGGGAAAACATTGTTGGAAATTTCGTATTTTGAAAGAAACTATGATTTGGTATTTCACTATGTTAAATTACTTATATATATATATATATATATATATATATATATATTTATAGAAAGTATGTTTTCAAAGGAGAGCCTATATATTAAAATGAGAATATTTGCAAAGTTTTTCATACAAACCGCGGTTTAAAGGCTTCCATCAGTTTATGGATTTTAATTGCTAAGGCTCAATGTGAACATACAGACGTAGAGTTGAGTTATTGGAGTTCTCTATTGCATTGTGTTTTCTTCCGGTTTGGGCTTGTTTTGCTGTCCATCGTTGTGTGTATTCTTATGTTGTTTCGTGGTTAATTTCCGTAATTTCCTTCCACATTATATCGTCATTGTTGTAAATTGTTCCGTAAATTTGTAGATAGATGTAGTGTTCGATTATTTCTATATTCATGTCAGTTATCTTGTTAGACCAGTGGTGTCTTGAATAGTCCTCGTCATTACTTAATCGGGGTTAGTATTTATACTTACTGGGCACTGCCGTGGTGTGCTCATACACTTATGTGCATTTTTTTTTTGCACAGATCCAAGTATTGATTGTTAGTAGCGGTGCGGATGCTGCTGAGGAGACTCAAGGTAACCTGCTGTTGCGTTCACAAGCTTCGGAGTCACCTTCCTGTTTTTATTCAACTATTGTAGCAGTTGTATTTAGAAGTTGTAGAAGATTCGTAGATCTTATGAGTTATATTACCGGTTTTGGGAAAGTTTGTACATTCTGTTGAGATTCTATATCGGGACTGTTATTTTTCCTTTTATTATTGTTGGTATTTAGTAACTGTTAGGCTTACCTAGTCCCTAAGACTAGGTGCCATCACGATACCCAACGAAGTGAAATTTGGGTCGTGACACTGAATCAACTTCAACATGTCCAATTGCCTCAACCTTTGAAACAGACTGGCATATGATTCTCAAGTAGGAGTGAAAGACTTTTCTCTTAGTTGTTGCCTTCTCACTTTGTACTCCGACCTTGGTATGAACCTCATGCAGGTAGGTGGTCGATAAACTTGTAGAGGTGGGTAAGACATTTGTGGAGGCGGTGCAAGCCAATGCGGGTCTCGTGAGTGTGGATCATATGACGGTGGAGAGTACTAGGAAGGTTAGGTATGACTTTGGGGATTTTGTGGAGGAAAGTAGTATTGGGGAGGATTATCTGGAGTACAAGGATATTCATGTGGTTGATATTGAGGCTGAAATCGTTGAGCAGGAATGCCCACTAGACCTTGTCTTTGGCGAGACTCAACAATATCAGGAGGGCGATTTTTGGGAAAGGTAGTAGGATAACGAATGATGGAGCTACTAGGGAGGTTAGGAAAGCTATGATAAGTGGGAAAATCTAGAGAATACGGTGGATCATTTGACACTATGGTCGTAGCTTGGGTAAGGGTGGCATCTAAGAAGATCGGTGGTGGCGCGAATGGTACCTTCCCAGTCATCCAAACTTGATACATGTCTGCCATGTTTTGTCTCAACATCCTTACCTCTTCAACCAACCTAGTGTATTCTTCAACCAATTGCTTTTGGGCACCTATATCAACCAACTCAATTCTGTTGTCGTCTGCCATTTCCTTTCGACTTTATGTTGTAGGGTTGAGTTACCAGCTTAACAAGCACAAACCAACCAGCCTTCTGCTAAATGTTGGTAACAAAGAGGAACAAAATGAATTCATCACGTTAGCGTTAGGGCATTGAACATAAGATAATCTCATGTTATGTGCAATGTACCTAATCACAATTATCGGTTCTAAAATGACTTCGAGGGTGCGAAAGTCAACTAGGCATCATCCCAATTTTACTTTCTTGCCCTTGTCTGCTTCATTTCCTCTCTTGCGCTCCTTGATTTTCTCATTTTCTTTCCTCGCATCCCATAACTTCATCTCTCTTTCTGTCCCTCTTTTTTTTTTATTTCGAAAATGATTTGATCGAGCCCAGTGTAGGTTGCCTATGTATTATGCTGAGACATAAATCAGACCTTGCGTAGTTCAGGAAGATTGGGAATAAAGTAAATAAAGTAACTCTTTTTCTGGATTTTTATTTTTTTTGTAAATTTCCAAAAGAAAATATTTTTGGATTTCGACCTTTTTTTTTAACTTTCGAAAGAAAAACTTCTAAAGAAGAAAGGAAATATTTTCAAATTTTTGGACTCTTATTTTGAATTTATGAAAGAGATAATTCTAAACCTAGATTACCCAAGCGGACAACTCGAGCCGAGGGGGGCAGCGTACCGGGAATACAGAAGCTTCACCGACTTTGCAACTTGTCTGAACCTCGTTCAAAAATTAGGATGACTCTAACATAAAAGAAGCCACGCAAATTGCATGCTTCCCAGATTATTTAGAAGACTCAGTGAGAATAAGGAGTCGTAGAATTTTATATACAGTTCACATATTATCAAAGTGGTAAAAAACAGCATTTAGCATATTAGGCTCAAACACATGAAAATGAGACAATCATGAAAGTGAATCATAACAGCTATTCTAAGCTCGAATTCTGAACCCTGAATCAGAGAGTCGCCAGAGATGTCACACCTCCATTTTCCCGAGGGGATAGGGAGTTTTTCGAATTAAAGTAACATTAATCGACATGGGATTATTTATTAATTTTCACAGTCGCCACTTGAGATAATTATTATAGTGTCCCAAGTCACCGATTTCTTTAAACCCAGATCGAGGAAATTGACTCTTATTTATGGCATGCGAACACAAAAGACAGGGGAAGGAATTTTGTTTATCCGGGAGAAGCTATTAGGCATTTCACGGTTCCGTGGTTTTAGCACGGTCGCTCAACTATTATTAATTGGCCTAATTATCTTATTCAGAACACATTTGAAACCTATTGTGAATTTTTATTTTTTGACTGCTTTTAGTATTTATGGACTTTGTTGAACAAGTCGCGATGTCGCGCACTCGTTTATTATTGTACATATTGCAAATCGCACCACGTGAAATGCACCCACGATTTAAAATATGCTTAGTTTTATTAATATTTGACATTATGGTCGAGTGGCGTGAAACGCGCACTCGAATTGGGGTTTATGTATCACGACTACGCCACGGGAACCGTACCCATAATCATGATGGTTTATTATTAATCGCGCCCCAAGCAACTATGATATTCATGATTATTTCTTTCTAAGTTTGGGATGATTGTGAAGCTAAGTTATGGAATAGTGTGGGAAGAGTGTTAACTCAGAAACTACTAAAACCTTTCTACTTGATCCTTAAACCACATGGATGATACAACAAACTAAACACCAATTCAATTACTAATACAACCATTCTAATTTACATCCCAATATCACAATCATAGATCAAAATTAGTTATATTGATAATTGGTTCTCTTGTACCAAACTTTCAAATATACACTGGATTACAGCATATGAAATTCGAACAATTACCAGCAACCCTCACGCTTGGACCTCAAACTTGAATCCATCATTAAGTCTCTAATCCTTCATATTTAGTGCCTCAGTAACAAAACAGATTCCGCTAGGGTCCTTAGGAACTTACTTGTTTCATGACAATATATAAATTACTAACATGATTACCATAGAGTAGAACACTTCAATATCAGTATATTAGCTAATGAGTAATTTTGATTAAAGCATTTATTCCAAGTCATCTGCCATGGCCAAATATGGACATTTGTACCGCAACAATCAGATTTGATAATCAAAACATCATGATTTCATGAAATCCAACACATCTATAGGGATATCAATTCAGATATTCATTCATATTAAGAGGTAAAATACATGTGAGACTTACACACCTCACTGCAGTAATGCAACAAGAACGAACCAAGTAAAGATCTGAAGAAATTAGAGGATGAAGCTTGCACAGCAGAAACAGTACATCAACGATGAAACAACAGCGAGATCAACTTAAAAGCAAATTTCCAGCGCAGAGCAGCAACGAACAACCATAAATTCGAGGTCCAACAACCTTTTATCGATCCAGGGAAGAGGAATTTGAACTTCAAAAATTCAGCAAACAATTACTCCCTAACATCTTCTTCGAAATTCCAATTTCTTTTGTTTTTGGCTTCTTCTTTTTTTATTTGATTTCATTATCTTCTTTTTTTTCCAGATTTTGTTTCAACTGTCTGAACCTATGAAATTCATCGGAGACCTAGCGAGGAAATGAGATAGAAAGGATGGAAAAGAGTCACCGGCTACGATGAATTGGTGAAACGCCGGCGACGTTTGTGTGAGATTTGGTGAGAGAGAGAGGAAGAATGCTGGGGGCTTAGAGAGAAATGGGGGTGGCGGCTAGGATTTTTCAATGGGGGAAGGGTCTGTTCAGAGAAGATCAAGAACAAGGCGACGATGCTAGGGTTAGTCCTGGAAGAGAAAGGGTCTGTTTTTGTTCCTCTTTTTAAAATGGGATTAGGGTTCTTTTTATTAAAGGGGAGGGGGATCCATTTTGGTTAAGGAAGGTTTGGACCGGATTTAAGGTGGGCGGGTCTTTTAAGACATTGGGCCACCAATTTTTGGGACCAAATTAATGTGCAATGAAGGCAAGCTCAACTATTGTCTTTCTTTTCGATATCACATTTTTGCAAACTCTAGCCATTTTAAATTCAAAATTTAATTGAATATAATTTTTGTATGGCTAGCCTAGTTATCTATTTTACCTAGTGATGGACTAATATAACTAACTAATTAATTAACGAACCTAAAAATACACTTTGTGATTTTGTGTATTTAACTAATGCATTTAACAATGTAATTAAACTCTAAAATGCAATTTAAAATCTAAAATGCTATGAAATTAAGATTTGAACATTTTTTATGATTTTCTTGATTTACAATATTCCTAACATGCATAAAAATGCGAATAAATTAAAAGTAAATAAAAAAAACTTCTCAAATTTAAAAAATAATTAAAATTATTTTTGGATTATTTTAGGAGTAATTTCCTATTGTGGGGCAAAAATTAGGTGCTCACAGCTACCCCTCTTTGCTCGAAAACATGAAGAGTTTTTGGGCAAAGATAAAGTGAGAAATCATGAAAAAATTTTGCCCATTTGATACTCCATGGGAATCATTTTGGAAAAGGTTGAACAAACCTTGCTTCGGAGGTTGCCTACCTATCATTGGCTATAAAGGAATCAGGTCAGTGTAGTTCTGGAAGTTTTGGTAGCTGGGACTACCGATAAGCTATGATTTCACTGTTGTTGCTGTTGTTTACTGCTTGCTGAGCTCCTTATTACACCAAAGTAAAAATGAAAAAGATTAACTAAGTCTATCAGCTACGAGTTACAAGATTACTATCTATGATTCTTTTGAAGCTTGATCTTGACTCTTGGCTGGTTCTTCACACAGACTCTAATTTGAACCTTGTTGCTTGCTAACTGCAGGTGTTAGTTCATTTTTCTTCAGCTTTTCGGATCAAGATTCGATATGCAATGTTTGTGACTTCAGTCATGTCTTGAGCAATCCACATCTTTTCTCCACTTTTACACTTTGAATCCACCTCTTTTCCTTTCCTTTTATTCTGGGTTGATACTTCTTCTTTTGGTCATCTCGAACTGTTGACTCGCATTCTTGAAGCGAGCTTCTGCTACTTCTACCTTGAATTGACAATAAAACTAGAGGTTGCCTCTATTCTTGAGGCGGGATCCTGCTGTCTCTGGCTTGAACTAGAAATGAATTCCCTCATTCTCCAGGTGGGTGTCTGCTATTGATTTGAAACTTGAAATAAATTTCCTCATTCTCCAGGTGGACGCCTGCTACTGACTTGAAACTTAAAATGGCTCTGACATGAATTCTGAAATGATTTCTCTCATTTTCCGGGTGAGCTCCTGCTACTGACTTGAAATTTGAAGTAACTCTGAATTGAATTCCCTCGTTATCTAGGTGGACGCCTTCTACTACAGCAAAATAGACAATACCAAAGAAACTTTTTCTACCCCAATTTACACTAGGAAGATTTGTGAGTCGTTGGCAGAACTATAAATCACATATGCTATTGATGTAGGATGCAATGATTAGAGTAGAACTAAAGACTCGACTAGGATGTGCGTCCCTTGTGAGCAAAAATCAAAAACTTAAACTAGGAAGTGCATCTCCTAGGAGCCAAACTGACAAACTTAGAGTAGGAAGTGTGTCTCCTAACCTGAAAGATCTAGAGTAAGAAGTGTGTCTCCTAGGGGTGAAATATAACTTGAAAGACCCAAACTAGGAAGTGCGTCTCCTAGGGGTAAAATCTCAGTTTAGAAAGTGCGTCTCCTAAAAAATATAGCTTGAAATACCCAGACGAGGAAGTGCGTCTCCTATAGGTGAAACTTGAATGAACCAAACTAGGAAGTGTATCTCCTAGGGATGACACAGAGTAGGAAGTGCATCTCCTAGGGGTAAAATCTCAGTGACTCAAACTAGGAAGTGCATCTCCTAGTGGTCAAATCACAATTTAGGAAATGCGTTTCGTAAAAGTATATCCTGAAAGACCTAGACTAGGAAGTGCGTCTCCTAAGGGTATAATCTCAGTGACTCAAACTAGGAAGTGTGTCTTCTAAGGATGAACTTAAATGACCCAAACTACGAAGTGCGTCTCTTAGGGATAAAAACTCAGTGACTCAAAGTAGGAAGTGCATCTCCTAGGGATGAACTTAAAGGACCCAAACTAGGAATTGCGTCTCCTAGGGATGAAATCTCAATTTAGCAAGTGTGTATCCTAAAAAGTATAACCTTAAAGACCTAGACTAGGAAATGCATCTCCTAGTGATGAACTCAAACGACCCAAACTAGGAAGTGCGTCTCCTAAGGGTGAAACTTCAGTAACTCAAACTAGGAAGTGTGTCTCCTAGGGATGAAACCTGAATAACTCAAACTAGGAAGTGTGTCTCCTAGGGGTGAAATCTCAATTTAGGAAGTGCGTCTCCTAAAAGTATAACCTGAAAGTCCTAGAATAGGAAGTGCGTCTCCTAGGGATAAAACATGAATGACTCAAACTAGGAAGTGCGTCTCCTAGGGGTGAAACTTCAATGAATCAAACTAGGAAGTGTGTCTCCTAGGAATGAACTTAAATGACTAAAACTAGGAAGTGAGTCTCCTAGGGGTGAAATCTCAATTTAGGAAGTGCATCTCCTAAAAGTATAACCTGAAAGTCCCAGACTAGGAAATGCGTCTCCTAGAAATAAAACTTGAGTGACTCAAACTAGGAAGTGCATCTCCTAGGGGTGAAATCTCAATTTAGAAAGTGCGTCTCCTAAAAGTATGTCCTGAAAGACCCCGACTAGGAAGTACATCTCCTAGGGGTAAAACTTCAATGACTCAAACTAGGAAGTGTGTCTCCTAAGGGTGAAATCTCAATTTAGGAAGTGAGTCTCCTAGAAAGTATAACAAGAAAGACTCAGAGTAGGAAGTGTGTATCCTAGATGTGAGACTGAGCATGAGCAAAACTATAAACAAATCTTGACTAAAGTAAAAACTGACCATATTCTCCAGGCAGGACCCCTAGACTCAAGGAAAACTAATGATTACCAAGTTAATAAAATTGAAAATGGACCCTATTCTCCAGGCGGGACCCCTGTACTTAAAGAAAGCTAAATATTAACAACTTAAAAATTAAAGACTAACCTTATTCTCCAGGCGGGACTCCTAAACTAAAGGAATGCTAAAGACACTTCCGACTAGGGGAATGCCTAGGAGAGGTGATGATCTTCTCAACTAGGGGGATGCCTAGGAGGTAAAAAAATATATTCTCAAACAACCTTTGTTCTGACAAAATTGGGCATGACACTTGAGCGGTTCATGCTTCCAAGCTTTGATTAGGACACAATCTTTGTCCCTGTTTCAAACAAAGAAAACTTTTGAGTGTAAATTTGGTGGTTGGTTCGTGGCCTTGAATTTGAGGGAGATTGCTCCTGTACGTGCCACGATTAACCTTAGTTTCGACTTGGAAGACCTTTCCTATTATTGACTAACCATTTTCTGTCAACCCTTATCACCATAAATATTCCTAATTCGTTCATGTCCAATACCTTATACCCGATGCATTGAACTCGTATTCTAAAATTCACCAAATCTTTGTATTTTACATCAATCCCAAAGAACATCTATCATCACCAACTCAGTGCATACACAATTCTTTCATGACTTATGCCACTTTGATATGCTAGCTAGATTTCACTTTGTACAATTGTAAAGCTGGTAGCAAATTTTTAAGTCATTTCTCACTTGTTCTGACCAAACGGACTCAAAAATAGGATGTGACCAAATCAAGAGAAAAAATTAAGGGACAATGGAAAGAGATGATATCTAACAAGAAAATTACGAAGTAGAAACTTATCAGATGTGGATACCAACTCTAATGACCATGACATGCACTTTTGGATTAAGTGGCGTAATTTGTCAAGCAAGTCTAATGTTCAACTCTTGTTGTACCTCTAAGCTGTGAAACTGGGCTTCAATGCTCCGACTATCCTATCTTATTCACGGCCCTTATTCGACTTGTAGTGTCCGAAGGGTCTTCACCATTAAGCCTCTCTCATTTTGTTCGTTCTCTCAACTTACTGTCGCCTTATGGTGCATGTGAAGGTTTTCACCGGTAAGACTCTCTCACTTTTTTCTTTTCTTCTTATTTTTTTTCTGATTTTACAGATCACAAGGCATTAACCATGGTAAAAATATCATATGCTTCTGTCATGTCTAACTCGACACTCTCAAAGATTATCTGGGAGGTCTTTTTGGATTGTGATGTGGCTTTTGGAAAAGGTTAGAAAGAAAGGATATCATAAAGGCTCAAATTAAAACTAATATAAAATGGGGTATAACTTTACAACTTTTGGAACCGTCTTTCATAGAAAACAAAACTTCTAGCCCGGTTTCTTTTGAAGTGAGGCACTTTAGAATTTTTGACTTGGTGCGACCGAACCTTAAGCTGCCTACGTATCTTGTTGATGCAAGAATCAGGTCGAACGTAGTTCAAAAGGATACTTTCTTTTTCTTTCCAGTTTTCTTTTTTCTTTTCTTTCTTTTTTTTCCTTTATGTCTCTTTTGTTCCTTTGAAATTTCCTTTGGGATGAAATTTCTAAAACAAACCTATGGCTACATGAATTTTTTTTGTTTTACTCTAACTTGATTCCAAAAGAGTGGGAGGTAAAAAAAATAGCATAGACTCAAAAGGGTACTCAAGGGTATAAAGTGTTTGGGTAGCTGAAAGAGAGCCTCCCAATTTCTAAAAATGCCAAGTACAATACATGCAACTTGAGGATCAAAAATGAAGATCATGCAAAATATTTCTTTTGTAGTATCGGCGTTGATATCACATATATGCCCTCCATCATTTCTTAATGCCTTGTCAAGTATAGAACTTTTGTGGGGTGATTTCTTCTTCACAATGGATATCCACCGTCAGTTTAGAGCTAACTCTCGCTGGCTATATCTTGTAACTTGAGATGTACTTGAACTCAAAGTTGCTCGTTTCAAATTGTCCGGGATGCACTCTCCTGTAATAAATTATTGTTATACTATTAAATTGCCAAATTATCTTCCCCAGTTTCACAAAATTCGGGCTTTAAATGATCTTAAAAATATCCAAATCTATACTTATTTCCCTCAAATGTCCCTATCATCTTCAAAATTGTTTCATTGCTTCATGATTAGGCTAACTTTTAAGACCAGACTGAGGATTATGCGTGCATGTCATGTCACTAGAGTCATCATGAAAAGAACTATAAAAGGAAAACAGAACTAAACAAAAACTGATTAGAAATATTAGAAAACATGAAATTGCATTAGACCGACGGTAAAAGGGTTTGAACAACAAAACAAGAAAAATAAACTAGGGTTACAACCCTGGAACAAACCTAGATAACACTAAACGAGTTACTACAACTAAATGAACTAGGCAAAATAAAAGGATAGAAGGGTTTGATTCACAAGACAATATTCATATTACAACCCTGAAATAACCCGAACAACAAAAATGACAACAAAATAAACCACCCGGACTCCTCCCCGGCCAACCAAGAAAGGAGTGTCTTTCCAATTACCAAGCTTGGCATCTTAGCCACTTAGTTCCACATCAATATTACGAAGATCATTACCAATCTCAATTACATTAACCTCAACAAATAGCTTTTGGGTCCTTTTTGCCGAATCGTTATTAAGATCAACTTCTGGAGCCGAGACTGATAGCGCTGAAAAATTTGCGGTAAGTGGCCCTTCAAGGAGCTCAGACGAGTTCTCATATTCATTTTCAACACAAATCATGCCCACCATATGCGTATCATTATGAATAGACATTGTACTTTGGCTAGTATCCGCTGCATCTAGATTTTGCATTGTAATGTCACCTGTATCAATAAGCTTCTGGGCTGCTCTTATCAGATGCCAATATTTTTTCTAAGTTCTGCCCCGGGGAATTAGAGCAATATGTGCACCTTTGAGAATAATCAAATTTCTTTGGAAGGAGGGTTCGGAATTTTTATCTGAATCGGCTTCACCATGTTCAATTGCCTCAGCCTTTGGGACAGACTGGCATATGATTCTCCAATAGGAGTGGAAGACTTTTCTCTTTGTTGTTGCCTTCTCATTTTATGCTCTGGCCTTGGTTGGAAAATCATGCAGGTAGGTGGTCGATATGCTTGTAGATGTGGTTAAGACATTTGTGGAGGCGGTGCAAGCCATTGCGGGTCTTGTAGGTGTGGAGCATATGGCGGTGCATTGTGGATAGAGTACTAGGAAGGTTAGGTATGATTTTGGGGATTTTGTGGAGGAAACTAGCATTGCGGAGGATTACTTGGAGTATGAGGATATTCATGTGGTCGATATTGAGGCTGAAATCGTTGAGCAGGAACGCCCAGCAGACCTTGTCTTTGGCGGGACTCAACAACATCAGGAGGGCTATTTTTGTAAAACGTATTTGGAGAACGAAAGATGGAGCTACTAGGGAGGTTAAGAAATCTATGATAAGCGGGAAAATATGGAGAATATGGTGGATCATTTGACACTATGGTCGGAGCTTGGGTAAGGGTGGCATCTAGGAAGCTAGGTGGTGGCGGTGGTGGTGCCTTACCAGTCATCCAAACCTGACACATGTCTGCCATGTGTTGTCTCAACATCCTTACCTCTTCAACCAACCTAGTGTCTTGTTCAACCAATTTATTTTGAGCACCAGTATCAACCAACTCAATTCTATTGTCTTCTGCCATTAAATTTCGAATTTATGTTGTCGGGATGAGTTACCAGCTTAAGAACCACAAACAAAGCAGAATTTTGCTCAATGAAGGTAACAAAGAGGAACAAAATGAAGTCATCACGTTAGCGTTAGGACATTTAACATAATATAATCTCATGTTATGTGAAATGCACCTAATCACAATTATCGGTTCTAAATGACTTCGAGGGTGCCAAAGTCAACTAGGCATCATCCCAATTTTACCTCTCTTTCCATGTCTTCTCATTTCCTCTCTAGCGCTCCTTGATTTCCTCATATTCTTTCCTCTCTTTTTCTTTCTGATTATCACTCATTTCTTTCCTCTAATTTTTCACATCGCATAACTTCATCTTTTTTTTAATTTCAAAAACGATTTGATCGAACCCTTTGTTGGTTGCATATGTACCATGTAGAGACATAAATCAGATCTTGCGTAATTCGGGCAGATTGGGAATAAAGTAAATAAACTAACACTTTTCTTTTATATTTTGATTTTTTTTTTACAAATTTCCGAAAAAAAGACTTAAAAAGAAGAAAGAAAATATTTTTGTATTTCAATTTTTTTTAAAGAATTTTGAAAAGAAAAGGGTCGGAACAGATGAGGTTTGCCTACGTATCTCTTACTCGGTGAGAATCTGATCCGTGTAGTTCGGCCGGTTTTGACATAGCCGGAAAACTTGATATTGACTTATTTTGAAATTCATTTTCTTCTCTCTTTTTTTACTTTAATTTTTTTTACCAAAATTTTGGCAGAGTTTTGGATTTCAAATAACTAACTCACAGTCTTGGTTCTCTTTTTTTTTTAATTTTAGAAGCCAGTAAACATGCAAGACAAAACAAATAAATGCGCAAGTAACACGTAAGATGCATCAGGATGGTCTTCTTTAGTTTCGGGTACACCTGTCTTAGACGGACACAACCCCTGTGTTGAGTCCCTAAAGTCAAATGCACATGATGAAAACAAATGTTCCTACTAGGGATTCGGCATGAGGATGTGTCATTCTAAGCTTGAATCCTGGGTGTACTGTTCTAGACATGACTTACCCGAGTGAACAACTCGAGCCGAGGGGAGGCAGCATACCGGGAATACAGAAGCTTCACTAGCTTTGCAACTTGTCCTACCCTCGTTCTAAAATTAGGATATGACTCTAATAGAAAAGAAGCCACGCGAAGCGCACGCTTCCTAGAAGATTTAGAAGACTTAACGAGAAGAAGGGTTCGTAGCAGTGTATATACAGTTCACACAATATCAACGTGGTAAAAAAATGGCATTTAGCATATTAGGCTCAAAAACATGAAAATCAGACAATCATGAAAGCGAATCATAACAGTTATTCTAAGATTGAATTCTGAACCCTGAACCAGAGATTCTGGGTTCGTTCCGCAGCTGAGTCTCCAGAGCTGTCACACCTCCATTTTTCCGAGTGGATAGGGAGTTTTTCCAACTAAAGTGACATTAATCGAAATAGGATTATTTATTAATTTTTTGAGTCGCCACTTGAGATAATTATTATGGTATACTTAGTCACCTATTTATTTTAATCCCAAATTGAGGAAATTGACTCTTATTTATGGCCTGCGAACACATAAGATGAGGTAAGGAATTCTGTTAACCCGAGAGAAGGTGTTAGGCATTCACGAGTTCCGTGATTTTAGCATGGTCACTCAACTATTATTAATTGGCCTAATTATCTGATTTAGAACACATTTGAAACCTATTGTGCATTTTTATTTTTGACCCCTTTTAGTATTTATGGACTTTTTTGAACAAGTCGAGATGGCACTCGTTTGTTTTTGTACATAATGCAAATCGCGCTATGTGAAATGAACCCGCAATTTATAACATGCTTATTTTTATTAATATTTGAATCTATGGTCGAGTCGCGGGAAACCCGTACTCGAATTGGGGTTTATGCATCATTAGTATGCCATGAGAACCGTACCCATAATCACGATGGTTTATTATGAATCGCTTCTAAAGCATCTACGATATTCATGAATATTTCATTCTAAGTATGGGATTATTGTGAAGCTAAGTTATGGAATAGTGTAGGAGGAGTGTTAACTCAGAAACTACTAAAACCTTTCTAATTGATCCTTACACCACAAGGATGATACAACAAACTAAACCCCAATTAAATTACTAATACCGTCATTCTAATTTACATCCTAATATCACAATAATAGATCAAAATTAGTTATATTGATAATTGGTTCTCTTGTACCAAACTTCCAAATTTACACTGGATTACAGCATATAAAATTCGAACAATAACCTGCAACCCTCACTCTGGACCTCAAACTTGAATCTATCATTAAGTCTCTAATCGTTCATATTTAGTGCCTCAGTTGCTAAACAGATTCCGCTAGGGTCCTTAGGAACTTACTAGTTTCATGACAATATATTAATTACTAAAATGATTACCATGGAGCAGAATACTTCAATAACAGTATATTAAGGACATCAATTCAGATGTTCATTCATATTAAGAGGTAAAATACATGTGAGACTTACACACCTCACTGCAGTAATGCAACAAAAAACGAACCGAGTAAAGATCTAAAGAAATTATCGGATGAAGCTTGCACAGCAGAAACAGTACATCAATGATGAAACAACAGCGAGATCAACTTAAAAGCAAATTTCCGGTGCAGAGCAGCAACGAACAACCATAAATTCTAGATCCAACAACCTTTTAACGATCCAGGGAAGAGGAATTTGAACTTCAAAAATTCAGCAATCAATTACTCCCTAACATCTTCTTCGAAGTTCCAATATCTTTTGTTTTAGGCTTCTTTCTTTTTATTTGTTTTTTTTTATCTCCTTTTTGTCAGATTTTGTTTCAGCTGTCTGAACCTATGAAATTTATCGGAGACCTAGCGAGGAAAGGACATAGAAAGGAGGGGAAAAAGAGTCGCCGACTACGATGAACTGGTGAAACACCGGCGCCATTTGTGCAAGATTTGGTGAGAGAGAGGTGGAACGCTGGGGCGTAAGAGAGAAATGGGGGTGGAAGCTAGGATTTTTCAATAGGGAAAGGGTCTGTTCAGAGAAGATGAAGAACAGGGAGGTTGCGCTAGGGTTAGTCCTGCAGGGGAAAGGGTCTTTTTTTGTTCCTCTTTTTAGAACGGGATTAGGGTTCTTTTTATTAAATGGGAGGGGGATCCATTTTGGTTAAGGAGGGGTTGGACCGGGTTTAAGGTGGGTGGGTCTTTTAAGACATCGGGCCACCGATTGTTGGGCCCAAATTAATGTGCAATAGAGGCAAGCCCGACTCTTGTCTTTCTTTTCAATATAAGATTTTTACAAACACTTGCCATTCAAAATTCAAACTTTAATTGAATCTAGTTTTTGTATGGCTAGCCTATTGATCTATTTAACCTAATGATGGAATAATATAACTATTTAATTAATTAACTAATCTAAGAATGCACTTTGTGATTTTATGTATTTAACTAATTCATTTAACAATGTAATAAAATTTTAAAATGCAATTTAAAATCTAAAATGCTATCAAATTAAGATTTGAATTTTTTTATGATATTCTTGATTTACGATATTTTTCTAACATGCATAACAATGCAATAGAAATCAAGAAAAACTTCTAAAATTAATACAAATAATTAAAATTATTTTTGGATTATTTTAGGAATAATTTCCTATTGTGGGGAAAAATTTAGGTGCTCACAGCTGCCTCTCTTTGCTCGGAAATATGAAGAGTTTTCGGGAAAAGATAAAGTGAGCAATCATCAACAATTTTTGCCCATTTGATACTCCATGGGAAGCATTTTTGAAAAGTTTGACCGAACCTTGTTGCGGAGGTTGCCTATATATCCTTGGCTATAAAGGAATCATGTAAGTGTAATTCTGGAAATTTTGGTAGCTGGGACTACTGAAAAGCTGTGATTTCACTGTTGTTGCTGTTGTTTACAGCTTGCTGAGCTTCTTATCAAACCAAATTAAAAATGAAAAAGAATAACTAATCCTATCAGCTACGAGTATGTCACGACCCCAGTTCGCCCTCCGTGAACATGTCGTGATGGCACCTAGTCCCTATAGCTATGTAAGCCTAACAATGCTGAAAAACAACATAACTTGCGGAATAATTAAGTAAAAGCTGAACAATCTAAAAGAAAGATTGTATATAAATACCACTCGGCATATTAAACTCAAAAATAATGCGGAAGTCTACAATATCACCCCAAAATCCGGAAACTCACAGGAAACACAAGTTAACAGAAATGTAATACGCGGTTCTAACTCCAGAATGTCTAAACAACTGTAAGGAAGGAAAAGCTTTCCACTAAAGTTGGAATACCCTCGATCCTCCTAGCAATGCTCACTACCTGCTGATAAGGAATGTCCATCTCTAACTCTCGAGCCATGCTAGATCTGACGGGTGGGATAAGACCCCCAATGAACCGGCGAACTCTCTCGCAGACAGTAGCAACCAAAGCCGGTGCATGCCTAGCCAATCTGGTGTAACGGATAGCATACTCTAAAACCGTCATAGAACCCTGGCACAAATGCTCAAAGTCTGCGCGCCATGCATCCCTGAGGCTCTGAGGAAAAAACTCTCTCAGGAACATATCTGAGAACTGGGTCCAGGTCAGTGAAGCAGCCTCGTCTAGACTGTCTAACTCATAGGTACGCCACCAATCATAGGCGGCTTCGTTGAATTGGAACGTAGTAAGGGAAACTCCACTAGATCTGGCTATGCCCATAGCGCGAAGAATACGGTGACACTCCTCTAGAAACTCAAAGGCATCATCTGATGCTAGTCCACTGAATACCGGAAGGTCATACTTCCTTAACCTCTCAAGTCTCCGAAGTTCGTCCTCTAAAGCAGCTGACCCTTCCTCGGGTTGAACTGGCACTACAGGCGGCACAGGAATGATCTCTGGGACATACTCCACATGCACTCGCTGCTCAGGAGTGCGGGCGGCGGGAGTCTGTGCTCCTCCCCCGGCCTAGGATGTGGCTGCAGCAAGGGGAAGCAACCCTGCCTGAGCCAGAGTGGTGTACATAGACATGAAATGAGCTAATGTCTCTTGAAGGGCTGGGGTAGTAGCGGCAGTAGGCGTGTTAGGTGTCTGGACCTCAGCTGGATCTGTAGGTGGTACCTGGAGGCAGCTCGTGCAGGTGCTCTCGCTGCACCACGGGCGCGTCCTCGGCCCCGGCCTCTGGCGGCCGCAATAGGGGGCACGGGTGCCTGATCGTCCCGAGTAGCACGTGTCCTCACCATCTGCGAGAGAATAGAAAACAAAGGTTTAGAATTGATGTCAAAAATATTGCACGACAAGGAAATCAATGAAGTGAAGATTTTTCCTTAACAGTTACATAGCCTCTCGTAGTTAAGTACAGACGTCTCTGTACCGATCAGCGAGACTCTAATAAACCGGCATGTGTTCCGTGACTCCTATGAACCTAGAGCTCTGATACCAACTTGTCACCACCCTATTTCGCCCTCCGTGAACATGTCGTGATGGCACCTAGTCCCTATAACTAGGTAAGCCTAACAATGCGAAAAAACAACATAACTTGCGGAATAATTAAGTAAAAACTGAACAATCTAAAAGAAAGATTGTTTATAAATGCCGCTCGGCATATTCAACTCAAAAATAATGCGGAAGTCTACAATATCACCCCAAAACCCAGAAACTCACGGGAAACACAGGTTAACAGAAATGTAATACACAGCTCTAACTCGAGAATTTCTAAACAACTGTAAGGAATGAAATGCTTTCCACTAAAGATGGAATAAGATAGAGACTCCTAGACTGTGGACGCAACAGATGTACCTCGAAGTCTCTGCTAGATCTCTCAACCTCGGGGATAGTGTGCCTGGGTGGAGGTACCTGGATCTGCACAGGAAAAACATGCGCCAAAGGGGCATGAGTACACCACAACGGTACTCAATAAGTGCCAAGCCTAACCTCGGTCGGGTAGTGACAAGGAAGGTCAGGGCCCTACTGAGGTTAAACAATATAATAGGAATTTAAGTATGAAAACAGGCAGTAATAATGAGTACAACGGTGAAATAATACAGGTCAAACAAGGCAATAACAAAAACACAAGAACAGAGTAAACACTGAAAATGTACGGCTCAATAACAAGGGTAACAATGAGGATCTCCCAGGATATCATCCTGTAGTCCTTTTCTCAACTGTTCAGTGGATCTCCCGGGATACCGACCCGTAGTCCATCATATGTGTATATCCGAACGATCTCCCAGGATACCGTCCCGTAGTCTATTATATTTGTATATCCGAAGGATCTCCTGGGATACCGTCCCGTAGTCCATCATATGTGTATATCCGAAGGATCTCTCGGGATACCGTTCCGTAGTCCCAAAGTAAATATGCAGGGCGATCTCCCAGGATACCGTCTCGTAGTCCCAAAGTAAATATGCAGGGGGATCTCCCGGGATACCGTCCCGTAGTCCCAAAGTAAATATGCAGGGGGATCTCCCGGGATACTGTCTCGTAGTGTCAAAGTAAATACGCAGCCACAACAAGAAGTCATTCAGAATTAGAGTGCAAAACTACAAGGCAACAAGTAATTCTAGCTTAACATGCTTCACGTAGTACAATTAAAGCAACTTAAGCAAATAGGCAATTTAGGGCAACTAGGCATGATTTTCTAAGCTAACATAGACTATAATTGCAAATAGAATAACACATATAAGAAAGAAACTCAGTCTAAATATTTAAAGTAAAACCGGATTTTCAACAATTAGCACAAGTACGCGCTCGTCACCTCACGTACAAGGCATTCAATTACCAAATATCACATCCTAAGGGGAAAGGTCCCCCACACAAGGTTAGACAAGACACTTACCTCGAACCGGATCAAAATCAACTTGAAACCACATGTTTTCCACGAGTATCCGACTTCAAATGGCCCAAATCTATACAATTCAATTACATATCATAAATAACATCTCAAGCAACTAATTCTACTATTTAATTCAAAGCTAAGGCGCGTAATTAGGTAAAATGACCAAAATGCCCCTCAGGCCCACGTCTCGGAATCGGGTAAAAGTTATAGTTTCCGGACACCCATTCACTCACGGTCTCATTCAACCAAAAACAATCGAAATCCGATGCCAAGAACCCCTTAAATTTTCAGAATTTCGGGTTGGGAAAATCTCATCACTTTCCTGTGGTTTTTCCCCCATTTTTGATAATTAAACTAAAGAAAACAACGGGGATTAATGGTCTAACAATGAATTAGGATTAGAAAACACTACCTATGATCCTTCTCTTCCAAACCTACAGAAAAATCGCCAAATCCCGAGCCCTTACACAATTTTTAGAATTATGAAATAAACTCTCGTATTTTTGGAATAAAACACACAGGGAATTCGCATCTGCGGGCTTGATCACCGCACCTATGGAAAAAGCATCGCATGTGCGGAATTCACTTAAGTCCACTGGGGCCGGACCTGTGGTCGTTTGGTCGCGCCTGCGGTCCCGCACCTGCAGAACCCAGTCGTACCTGCGACCACTGGTCAAATCCCCCTCCATCACACTTACGATCAAACCCACCGCCCCTGCGAGTCCGCACCACCGGGAAAACCTTCGCAGGTGCAAAAACACCAGAAGAGGTCTAGTTCGGCCATTTGATAAGTCCCAATTTCTCCCGTTAAGCATCCGAAACAACCCCGAGGCCCCCGGGACCTCAACCAAAACCATCAACCGATCCTAATACCTTATTTGAACTAGGTGGAGCCTTAAAAAACGTCTCATAACATCAAAATCATCGATTATGCATAGGTTCAAGCCTAGGAACTTAGGAAAATTCTAGAATTCACATCCGACGCCAAAACACGTCTAAACTCATCCGAATGACCTCAAATTTTGAACACACATCTCAAATGACATGACGGAACTACTGGAACTTCCGGAATTCCATTCCGACCCTAGGATCAAAAACTCACTATCGGACTGGATACTTCAAAAATTCAAACTTCGGCATTTCAAGCCTAAATGAGCTACGGACTTCCAAAATGCATTCCGAACACGCTCCCAACCCCGAAATCACCTAACAGAGCTAACGGAACCATCAGATTTCCATTACGAGGCTCTCATTTACGGACTAACTTTTCCAAAACTCTCCGAAACTCAAAACCGAACGTCCCGGCAATTCAATTTAACAGAAATAGACTTGGGGAAAACAGTTAATAGGGGATCGGGGCGTTAATTCTTAAGACGACCGGCCAGGTCATCACAGAGTTACAAGATTCCTATCTGTTAGTCTTTTGAAGCTCGATCTTGAGTGTTGGCTGGTTCTTCACATAGACTCTGATCTGAACCTTGATGCTTGCTAACTGCAGGTGCTAGTTCATTTTTCTTTAGCTTTTCGGATCAAGACTGGACATGCACGGCTTGTGACTTCAGTCATGTCTTGAGCAATCCACATATTTTCTCCACTTCTGCACTTCGAATTCACTTCTTTACCTTTTCTTTTTTTCTGGATTGAGACTTCTTCTTTTGGTCATCTCGAACTGTTGACTCACATTCTTGAGGCGAGCTTCTACTACTTCTACCT
This sequence comes from Nicotiana knightiana, assembly GCA_005239525.1. Classification (NCBI taxonomy): domain Eukaryota; kingdom Viridiplantae; phylum Streptophyta; class Magnoliopsida; order Solanales; family Solanaceae; genus Nicotiana; species Nicotiana knightiana. The sequence continues at coordinate 164,553 of ML389816.1, read as the reverse complement.
TAAATTGACAACAAAACTGGAGGTTGCCCGTATTTTTCAGGCGGGATGCTGCTGTCTCTGGCTTGAACTAGAAACGAATTCCCTCATTCTCTAGGTGGGCGTCTGCTATTGACTTGAAACTTGAAATAAATTCCCTTTTTCTCTAGGTGGGAGCCTGCTACTGACTTGAAACTTAAAATGACTCTGAAATGAATTCCTAAATGATTTTCCTCGTTCTCCTGGTGGGTGCCTAATGTTGACTTGAAATTTGAACTAACTCTGAAATGAATTACCTCATTTTTCAGGTGAGCTCCTACTACTACAGCAAAACAGACAAAACCAAAGAAACTTGTTGTGCCCCAGTTTACACTAGGAAGATTTGTGAGTTGTTAGCAGAACTATAAATCACATATACTATTGATGCAGGATGCAATGATGAAAGTAAAACTAAAGACCAGACTAGGATGTTCTTCTCTTGTGAGCAAAAACCAAAAACATAAACTAGGAAGTGCATCTCCTAGGAGCCAAACTGACAAACTTAGAGTAGGAAGTGCGTCTCCTAAAAGTTTAACCTGAAAGACCCAGAGATGGAAGTGCGTCTCCTAGAAGTGAAATATAACTTGAAATACCCAGACTAGGAAGTGCGTCTCCTAGGGGTAAATCTCAGTTTAGAAAGTGCGTTTCCTAAAAAAATATAACTTGAAAGACCCAAATTAGGAAGTTGATCTCCTACGGGTGTAACTTGAATGAACCAAACTAGGAAGTGCATCTCGTATGGGTGAAATCTCAATTTAGGAAGTGTGTCTCTTAAAAGTATATCTTGAAAGACCCAGACTAGGAAGTGCGTCTCCTAGGGGTGAAACTTGAATGAACCAAACTAGGAAGTGCGTCTCTTAGGGGTAAAATCTCAATTTAGGAAGTGCATCTCCTAAAAGTATATCTTAAAAGACCCAGACTAGGAAATGCATCTCCTAGGGGTAAAATCTCATTGACTCAAACTAGGAAGTGCATCTCCTAAGGATGAACTTAAATGACCCAAACTAGGAAGTGCGTCTCCTAGGGGTGAAACTTGAATGAATCAAACTAGGAAGTGCGTCTCCTAGGGGTGAAATCTCAATTTAGGAAGTGCGGCTCCTAAAAGTATATCCTAAAAGACCCAGACTAGGAAGTGCATCTCCTAGGGGTAAAATCTCAGTGACTCAAACTAGGAAGTGCATCTCCTAGGGATGAACTTAAATGAACCAAACTAGGAAGTGCGTCTCCTAGGGGTAAAATCTCAGTGACTCAAACTAGGAAGTGCATCTCCTAGGGATGAACTTAAATGACCCAAACTAGGAAGTGCGTCTCCTAAGGCTAAAATCTCAATTTAGGAAGTGCCTCTCCTAATAAGTACAACCTAAAAGACCCAGACAAGGAAGTGTGTCTCCTAGTGATGAACTCAAATGGCCCAAACTAGGAAGTGTGTCTCCTAGGGGCGAAACTTCAATGACTCAAACTGGGAAGTGTGTCTCCTAGGGGTGAAAACTGAATAACTCAAACTAGGAAGTGCGTCTCCTAGGGATGAACTTAAATGACCAAAACTAGGATTTGCGTCTCCTAGGGGTGAAATCTGAATTTAGGAAGTGCATCTCCTAAAAGTATAACCTGAAAGTCCCAGACTAGGAAGTGCGTCTCCTAGGAATAAACTTAAATTAACCAAACTAGGAAGTGCATTTGCTAGGGGTAAAATCTCAATTTAGGAAGTGTCTTCTACAAGTATGTACTGAAAGACCAGACTAGGAAGTGTGTCTCCTAGGGGTGAAACCTCAATGACTCAAACTAGGAAGTGCATATCCTAGGGGTGAAATCTCAATTTAGGAAGTGTGTCTCCTAGATGTGAGACTGAGCTTGAGGAAGCTCATAAACTAAGCTTGAATAAAGTAGTAATTGACCCTATTCTCCAGGTGGGACCCCTGAACTCAAGGAAAACTAATGATTACTAACTTAACAAAATTGAAAACTGAACCTATTCTTCATGCGGGACCCCTGAACTTAAAGAAAGCTAAAGATACAGAACTTAAAAATAAAAAATTGACCATATTCTCCAAGTGGGACTCCTAAACTAAAGGAATGCTAAAGACACTTCCGACTAGGGGACTGCCTACGAGGTATGATTATTCTCAACTAGGGAAAATTCTTGAGAGGTGATGATCTTCTCAACTAGGGGGATGCCTAGGAGGTAATAAAAACATTCTCAAACTGCCTTTGTGATGACAAAATTGGGCATGACACCTAAGAGGTTGAAGCTTCCAAGCTTTGATTTGGACACAATCTTCGTCCCTGTTTAAAACAAACAAAATTTGTGAGTTTAAAATGTGGTGGTTGGTTTTTGGCCTTTAATTTGAGGGCGATTGCTCCTGTACGTGCCATGATTAACCTTGGTTTCAACTCAAAAGACCTTGCCTGTTATTTACTAACCATTTTTTGTCAACACTTATCACCATAAATATTACCGTTTCATTCATGTCAAGTACCTTATACCCAATGCATTACACTCGTATTCTATCATTCACCAAATCTTTGCATTTTACATCAATCCCAAAGAACATATATTATCACCAACTCAGTGCACACACAATTCTTTCCTGACTTATGCCACTTTTATGTGCTAGCTAGATTTTGCTTTGTGCAATTGGAAAGCTAGTAGCAAATTTTGAAGTCATTCCTCACTTGTTCTGACCAAACGGACTTAAAAAGAGGACGTGAACAAAGCAAGAGGAACAGAGTAAGGAACAATGGAAAGAGATGATATCTAACAAGAAAATTACAAAGTAGAAACTTATCAGATGTGGATACCAACTCTAATGACCATGACATGCAAATTTGGATTAAGTGGCCTAATCTGTCAAGCAAGTCTAATGTTCAACTCTTGCTGTACCTCTAAGTTGTAAAACTGGGCTTCAATGCTCTGAGTATCATACCTTATTCACGTTCCTTATTCGACTTGTAGTGCCGGAAGGGTCTTCACCATGAAGCCTCTCCTTTTGTTCTTTCTCTCAACTTACCGTCATCTTATGGTGCTTGAGAAGGTTTTCACCGATAAGACTTTGATGTTTTATACTTAAATACCACACAAGAGGGGGGTGATTTGTATGGTGTCCAATTTTTTACATGCACTAATTATAGAAGGACCTGGTTCTTCTATGTGTTCCTAATACTATTGTTGCGGAATAATAAGTACATAAAGAACACAAAGATTTTTTACGTGGAAAACACATGGCTCAAAAGGTGAAAAAACCACGGCCTACTTCCTAGTAGGATTTTCCCAAACTCTTTACTAAATCATTGAGATAAAAACTGCATTTACAAAAACTCTTTTGTAAACCTAGGACTAACTCTAATCCCTTGTGGCAAACAACCTCTAACTGTTTTCGACAACTTCAAGTTCACTCTAACTTGAATACACAAAGTACATATTACAAATGCTTCTAGATAAAGATGAAAGGTACAATATAAATGAACTAGACTAAAAGACAGACACTTGGAACTGGTTCTTCAAGCTGGTTCAAGTAGCTTCAGGTTTGCACACTCAAATGTCACACGAATTGCTTGCAAAATTGCCTTGCTATTTTGCTCTTAATTCACGTTTAACTTCTGCTTTTGTGCATACTTGTACAATAAGAACATCCTACAATATATAGGGCTAGTAGATAAAGAATTAACTAGAGTTCTAATGCTACTCTTCCTTGGTGAAAGAGTTCTAGTCAACCTCAACTCCTAAATCCCTCCTTATATTGGATATTTTTTTCTTTGAGTAAGGAGTCCTTCTCCTTATCATTTATGCAATCTTTTTTATCAGGATATATCTATTATGCTAGAATACGTTTATCTCCTACATGTGCATCTCACGCACCTTGACTCTGCCTATGTCTATGTCTACTAGTGATGGACCTGGTTCATTTTTTAGTTCCTTTGCCAACCTTCAAAACTATTCTTTTTCAAGGGCCAACAAATTCCCCCTTTTTGATGATGACAAACTTTGTGCTTCCATAAGCATAGGCCTGTTTCAACTTAGTCCAACATCGACACATATTAGAGTAATTTGCACTTATCATAAAGAACCATGTACATTAGGTTATAAATATCATTGTTCAGAGTATAAAGCACAACCATTTCCCCCCTTTTTGCATCATCATAAAGTTGCATAAAAGATGTGTGAAACCTAGACATTAAAAATTACTCATGGCCACTGGGGCAACTGCAAATGCATTCATGGATTAATCATCAATAATCAACTAAGAATTCAAACTAACAAAGAAATATAGACAGACAATAAGAGCAAAAGCAGCAAACTTCATTGATAGAGAATATGATTCAGCCACAATCCACAAAAAGAAACAAAAACATTTAAAACATGATCAACAAAAAGAAACATCCCGAATCTGGGTCACTGAAATTCCTAGGCAAGGCTAGGAAATTAAATCTTGGAAGAACCGGGGGCTTGGTTTTTGGCTTGGAGAAGGTGCAGCACGTCTTGAAGAATTCCATCATTCTTCTCAATTTCCTTTGTGAGCAAAGTTCTGAGAGCATCTCTCTTAGATTTTACCTCAGCCAAATGAGTCTTCAACCTTGCTATCTCAACATCCTTTGCCCCGCTCTCCTGTACTAGGGCTCTGATCTTGGTATTGACAGGTATCTTTTTAGATGAACCAGGTTCATTTGGAATGGCACGGATCTCATAATCATAAGCAATAAGAGTGTTAATTCCAAACTGATCTTTGCTTGTGTCCATCTCCCACTTCCTTAGCGGCACCTTACAATGAGCAAGAATGGTAATGAGAATGAAGCCATACGGAATGGCATGGGCCATGGAGCCGTTACCCATGCCAGTTGATCTGCCTCCCACTATCCAAACATTCCATCAAAACCAAGTCCATGAAGATGGAAATATGCCTCCTTTCATGTCTAGGCAGCATGCACTTGTTGATGAATTCAAACAACACCTTGTGGGGTGGCTTCATTTCACTTTTATAAACAACCTTGGTCTCACTTTCTTCTTAATTATCATAGAATTTCCTAGTGATGGCCAAGGCAGTGGGAAGAGAATCCGGACTTGGCCATTTCTGCCTTGTATGATAATCGTACCCTTCAGAAGGTACACCAAGTATTTCTCCTAGCTCTTTTGCATCAAGGGAAATTTGAACCCCTTTCACCAGGCTGGTGACTCTTCCATCCTTTACCTCAGCATTGGCCATGAATTCAACTGTTACAACCCATATTCATGTACGTTGGTTCATGCCATAAGTTAGTTGACATAAATCTGTGAAGCCATTATCTTTGAGATGATAAGAAGTTAATCATATTGGTCTTAAGTGATACAAGAGTGTATAAGGGTGATTAACACGTATTAGAAGTTAAACAAATCAAGGATGTTGTAACCCGTATTTTTGGGTAAACCTGGGGGTGTTTAATATTCTCAAGAGGTAGTTTTTTAAGGTATTTGAATCATATAATATCCGTATCAAAAGTCTTGAAGTCAAACAAGTTATGAAACAAAGGTCGACAAAAGTTGTCGCAACTTATGTTCGTAATTTTATTTAAACTTTAGGTCAAATGTTACTAAGCTTTTCTACCAATTTACTTGGACTTACGGAGTGATCTACCCACCAAATTGAAGATCTATGAGCCTAGTTTCTAACTCAATAAACATTTTATAAATACGACATTGGAGTAGAGAGATATAGGCATTGTTGCGAGACTGCAAAGGCTGCTAGGTGACAAGTAGGCGTGTCACTTACTTGGTTAAATGATATCCCAAAAAGAGGAAATTTTGGGTCTTCCAAAGAGCCCATTTAAAGTCCTATATCCTGAAATAAAACGCTCATTGTATATCACAAATAACCAGACCTAAACCCCTGCAAGCTTCCTCCCAAAAATTATCCACAAACCCTAATTGATTTTTTCTCTCTTACAAGTTCTAATTGGGGGTAAAACCTAGAGTTTGAAGAACCAAGATAAGAAATGAGATATTCAAAAAGTAAGGTAAGTTTACTGATTTCTTTCATCCATTTTTTCTTCTGTAAATACATGGTAATTTGTTCTATACTTGTAATAACTCACAGGACGGTGATCGGAAGCCGTGAGTTCGAGTTATTAACTTGTAGCGGACTGTTTTGTGTTGCTGTTATGCTTCGTGTTTTACTACTGTTTTGTGAATTTTTGGAGTATGAAGGGTGTGGAGAAACACCATACAGATGTAGGGTGGTGGTCTGGTCGTTCTTCGTAACATTTCCGGGTCGTTTGACACTACTACGGTGGTCGTATTATATATGAAGTGATTAGGTTGTGTGGACTATTTTGGGAGGCTCAATATGATTATTATTGATGTTTTTTGGGCTGTTTGGTGATTATTTTAACTTTTTTGAAGTCATATATATATATAGGGGAGGTTTTGTCCGTTTCATCGTAAAATAGGCTGTGGTCGATACATAATAGTTATGACGCTTAAATGATAATGATAGTTTCGTTTCTCTTATTGTAGACTAAGGAGTCGCGATATTTTCATAGCTTGAGGTTGGGAAATATATATACAAGGTATTTGAGGCTATCCCTTTCCTTCTTTTGCGTGACTCCGATTATCCATAATGCAATGAACGAGCTTCCAAAGATACTCTACTCTTAGAAGCTAGGAGTACTTACATTGTTTCCCTTCTTATGGAACAATTGATGTTGAGGTTGCTTCTCTTATTCTTATGTTATCAATGTTGTTAGTACTTCCTGATTCTTATAAGATTCTTGATAAGAGTTAGTCCTAATAACGTGTACGGAGAATATCGACCTTACGTCACTCCGAAAGGTTCATAATATGATTCCAATGAGTATCTATTTTATTCTACGGAGCCGCGCTATAGTCGGTCGGGTACGACACCTATTGTGCAACCACTGATCAATTGGGTTTTACCAAGCTCCACGTGGCCGAGTACATTTTACCGAGCCTATTACAGTTGGGTACGATATGATGATGATGTTGCCCACAGAGGCGTATGTTATAAAAGTTTATGTATAGATATATGTATGTATCACATAGTTAATGTCAGTAGCTCTCAGAGGTACCTAGATGTTAGAGGTTGTATAAAATTTATCCCTTTTTACGTTACTAATCTTACTTATGCTTTCCTGCCTTACATACTCAGTAGTTTATTCGTATTGACGTCTTTTTTATTTGTGGACGCTGCATGTCGTACTGTAGGTCCTGATAGACATGTAGACGCAGCTCCCCACCACAGTAGGCTTCCAAATTCAGCGATTATTAGCAAGATCCCTTCTCTGGACTTGCCGTGGTCTTGGTATGCCTTTTTGTTATAGATATTATGGGTATGTAGGGGTCATGTTCCGGCAATGCTGCATCACTTATGCTCCTTTAGAGGCTCATAGACAGGTGTCGACTCATGTGTAGTTAGTATGCCTTGTTGGCTAATTTTTTTGTATAGTCTTTCATGGCAGCAACTCGTACCTTATATGTAGTTTCTTAGTAGTCTTGCCATCCCATGTGATGTATCTTCATGCCATTATCTTTCATTATTTATTGTTCATTATCCATATCTACCATTTATATTGATATCGTCGGCCCTTAAAGATAATAATGAATGTTAGATAAAATGTACATTGGTGCTCGTCAAGTATGGCCCGGGTGCTAGTCATGATCCTCCAGTTTGGGTTGTGACAAACTATCAGAGCAAGTATGTCCTAGGGGTTGTCTATGTGGCGTGTCTAGTAGAGTCTTGATTATGGATGTGTAGCGCGCCACATTTATAATCAGGAGACTACATGACATCTAGGGTTGTTACCTTCTTCCTGAATCTAGATCGTGTGTAGAGTTGAATCTTTAGTATTCGTATCTAATATTAACCTTGTTTTCTTTCAGCGATGCCTTTGACTTAGAAGAAAACTATTAGTAGACATCTTGATGTAGCTGCGGGAGAGGATACCAGTCAGGTGCCTCAAGCCAGAGCAGGCCAAAGTGAGGCTTAGAGTGAGATGTCATCTCATACCTCATCTATTCTGTCTCATCCAGAGGATATTAGGAGGCACCCAGCACTACCAGTTCCTCTGTCTTGCCCTACATACCAGGATATGCAGAGTGTGGTGCAGTTGTTGACTAGCGTGGTAGCTGCTCAGGCTCAGAGGTAGAATACTGGTGCTGTTTATAAACCGTATACTACGAGAGTTTGTGATTTTATTAATCTAGACCCTCTAGTGTTTACCGGATCAGACCCCAAGGAGGACCCATAGACTTTTATTGACCAGGTTCATCGTACACTGTGGGTTATGCATGCTACAGAGGCAGAGGCAGTAGAGTTGGCGTCTTATCAGTTGGCTTCTGAAGATGAAAATCAAGATTGTAAATTAAGTTTGTAAAATAAGACAAATGGGCTATGGGGTGATGGTTCTTCTGATATGAGCAGAATGATTTAGTTGTTTGGCCCAACATAAATAACATGGTAGCTAGCCCCATTTCCTTTTTTTTATCATTTCTTTAAAATAGGTAAAATTGGTCCAACATTCATTTGCATAATTTTCCCAACAATAAAGGGATAAATAAAATGGCAAGGTCATGAGGATACGTCGTGATTCAATTTCCTCAATTAATTAGAAGTTTGTTATTTAATTACTTTTGAGTAGGCTTCAGTTCTAGGTGCAACGCACGAACTAAGGTCGGGGATAGTCGTCTTGGTTAGTGTAAAATAGGGTCGGGGATTCTCGTTCTAGTTTGAAGTTAATAAAGTCATCAACAATAAAAGTGGATATAGGCAAATATAAAAATCAAATAAAGCGCAGTTCATTAAAGTTAATTCAAAGACACTTTAAAGTCAGTAAAGAGACCGTGCTAGAACCACGGGACTCAGGGAATGCCTTATACCTTCTCCCCGGTCAACAGAATTCCTTATCCGAACTTTATTTTCACGGGCCAATAAAAAGAGAGTCAAATCTTCCTTTGATTAGGGATTCAAATAAAAGGTGACTTCGAAAACCCAAAAATCAATTCCAAGTGGTGACTCTGAGCAATAAAATAATCTCTGTTTCAAAATTGTCACTTCAATTGGAAAAAATATTTAATCCAACAATCCACACAATATCTCTTTTGGGGGTTAGAAAAGGGGTGTGACAGCTCTGGCGAATCTACTGGGGACAACCAGAATTCGAGCTTGTACATATTGACTTTTATTTGGTTTTATTAATTTTGTATATATTGTGATTTATTTGTGCCTAATGTGTTATTTGTTCGCTTTTTACTGCTTTGATATTGTTGAACTGTACATATAAATTGTCTTCTTGTGAACCCCCTCTGAGTCTTCTGAATACAACCCCGGGAATCGCATATACGTGCCCCATTCTTTTTGAGATAAAACCGGTGGGCTTGGTCTCCCGATGAAGGATTATTATCACCCATATTTAAGAACGGGGAGGGTCCAACAGTTAAGCCGGAGAAGTATTGCTCCCGGTACGCTACCCCTTCCCAACTCGAGTTGTCCTCTCGTTTTATGGCCAGTCTAGATACACCTCATCCCCTACAATTTTTAAAACCTAGAAGAACAATCCACATGCCTGGTTATCCCTAGTAGGTTCGCTTATTTCAATCACGTGCATTTTACATAGTGAAACTCGGCACATAGGCAGGGTTTGTATAAGACAGGTATCCTCTTTGAGACCACCATGTTCACTTATGTGCTACTTGCTGCATCATTTGGAAGGCTTGCTTGCATTTGTTGAACGACTTCAGAAAATTAGTTTAGCGGAATCTGAAAAATAAAAAATCATTCCCCCAGTTTTGTACAAACAATTCGTTTTTATTAAAAAAAGGAATTGGTAAAGTTCGAAGTACGCCGGTTCGATTCTCACAATTCCAGTGGGGTACGTAAGCAACCTTCATCGGGTTCAGCCCCCATTTTTGCAAGAGTTTTCGAAATCGGTGTGTCCATAATATTTTTCATTTTTTTTAATAAATCGATAGTTTTGCTTCTTTTTGTCTTTTTCATTATTTTTGCCTTTGCATCCGATCATGTTTTTCAATACAACCTCAAAACCTTCTTTTGAACTGCCAAAGGCTGTTTTCATAAATATAGCTAATATTTTACCATTTTGCCTTATGTCGAACCATTTTTGCCGAAATAACCTTAAAACCTTCCTCGGAAGTGCCAAAGGTCTACGTCCGTATAAAATGGTTACCTTGCTCGTTTTTAACACCTTTTACCATTTCGTCTTTATTTTTTACTGTAGTCAACATTTTTATTTCAACATAGATTGTAGTTTAATTGTAGTATAAATGTAGTAATTTTGTAGGTACCCTTAAAAAAAATACAACTTTATACAATACTAAAACTGATTTGTAGTTTATTTGTAGTTTTCTTGTAGAAATTTTATAGATGAAGAGAAAATTTTATAGTCAACATTGTTTTCAACATAAGACCAGCGCACTTTTTCCCCTCCCCTTTCTTCATCTTCTCCATTCCTTCTTCTTCTCAAAAAATACAGAGATGAGACCCATTTTTTATAATAAGATTTTCCCCATTCAATTGTAGCATGATTGGAATTTTGGACATGATTTCGTGTTGTTGCTGAGGTATTGTTCTATGTTTTTTTTTTATTTATGGATTGAGAAAAAAAAAAAGATGAAGAACAGAGTATCTACAGTATTTGTTTCTACAATTTGAGTTAATTTTGTTGAATAATTGGTCGCCTTTTTGATTTCTCGTCTGAGGAAAAAACTCGAAGAATTGAATTCTACAATTTGTTTTTTGTTTTTGAAGTTGTTTGTCTCTTCTTTTTTTTTGAATTGTAGTTTAAGAAAAAAGATCGCAGATGAGATAAAGGTTTCATTTCAAATTTGAATTGAATGTGGCTAAATCAATTAGGAGATTCTGTTCCTCATTTTTAGCGCATCATATTAGGAGGATTCTACCTTATTAATTACTAATTAACGGATGGTATAAAATTGTAGAAAACTGTGGACAGGTTGGGTAATTTACATATTATGCACATATTTGGTAATAAGGTTTCATATATGGTATAGGAAGGAAAAAATCCCTTTTCAATATCAGATTTTTGCAAACTCTAGCCATTTAAAATTCAAGCTTTAACTGAATCTAACTTTTTTATGGCTATAAAATTTATCTATTTTACCTAATGATGGACAAATGCAACTAATTAATTAATTAACTAACCTAAATATGCACTTTGTGATTTTATGTATTTAACAATGTAGTTAAATTCTAAAATGCAATTTAAAATCTAAAATGCTATTAATAAGATTTGAACATTTTTTTATGATTTTCTTGATTCACGATATTCCTAACATGCATAACAATATGAATAAATGCAAAAAAAAATAAAGAAAAATGTAACGACCCGACCGGTCGTTCCGTGAGATTTACCCCATTTTTCCTATTTATGAATTTGTTATGTATCGCTATCTTGTTTTTGATGTGTTGGATCAGTTGGTTCGGGTCCGGAGTGGTTATGGTGAGAGTTTAGGCAATTAGCCTTTTAAAGAAGCCTAATAGTTGAGAAAGTCAACCGAGAGTTGACTTATTGGTAAATAACCTCGGGATGCGAATTTTATGGCTCGAATAGCTTCGTTAGGTGATTTGGGACTTAGGAGTGTGTTCAGAATATTTTTATGATGTCCGGTGTAGAATTAGGCTTGAATTGGCGAAAGTTAGTTTTTGGCTATTTCTGGTCGGCAGTGGAAAATAGGCTATTGAGGTCGGAAAGGAATTCCGAAAGTTGGAACAGTTTTGTAATGTCATTTTGGACATGTCTGCAAAATTTCAGGTTAATCGGAGGTGTTTTGGTTATTTTCGGCGTAGTTGGCGAATTTTAGGAGTTTCAAAGTTTTTAGGCTTGAATTTGATGAAAATTTAGGTTTTTTCGTGTTGTTTTTGGTGTTTTGAGGGCATGACTAAGATGGAATAATACTATGGGGTGTGTTGGTATGTTTGGTTGGGGCCCCGAGGGGCTCGGGATTGATTTCGGATGGTTGACGAGAAGTTGGAGTGATTTTTGGAAATCTGCAGTGCTGGTTTGCTTGTGTTTTTGCACCTGCGGAAGGGGAGTCGCAGGTGCGGTTGCGCAGGAGCGGAGAAAAAGGTCGCAGGTGCGAATTTTGACTATGTACGGAATGGTCCGCAGGTGCGAGGGGTTTGTCGCACCTGCGATGTCGCTGGTGCGGAAAGATAGTCGCAGGCACGAGAATTGGCCGTTAAGTTGGTTTTTGCAGGTGCGCACCCTGGGACCGCAGGTGGGGGTCCGCACGTGTGGCCGATTGTCCGTAGGTTCAGAAATGACTATGCAGAACAGTATAAAAAGGACCCCTCCGCGAAATTTCTTATTTTTTTCATCAATTTGCATGCGGGAAGAGTCCATTGAAGGTGATTTTGAGAAAGAAATTCAAGGTTCTTCAGCAACGGTAAGTTCTTTGGTTGTTAATCCCGTTCATATGCTATTTTGTTAGGATTAGGCTTGGAAATTTAAGGATTTGAGTAGGAAAAAGTTTGAAAAATGGGAGGAAAGAATTGGGATTTCATTTGGGGTTTTGGAATTGCAATTGTGGTCCGATTTTAGTGTTCTTGGTATGTATAGAATCGTGGGAGGACGAGGATTATAGTGATGCAAAAATATCGGATTCTGAGACGTGGGCCCAGGGCTCGGGTTTGGCTGATTTCGAGATTGTTTGACTAAGTTGATAATTTTTGCTTGGGTTGTGTTCCTTGAGTATATATTGATGATGTTAACTGGTTTTTGGCGAGATTCGGAGCAATCAGGAGCCAATTTGAGGGGCAAAGGCATAGCAGACTAGTGTCGCGGCCCAGTAGAGGTAAGTAATGGTCTTAAATCTTGTCCTGAGGGTATGGAACCCCGGACTGCATTATTTTCTCACTGAATTTGGAATGGCGCACATGCCGGATGACAAATATGTGGCGCGTACTAGTTTTTGGATTGGACTAGGTCCTCTCCGCGGCGACTAATGAGTTGCATATTTACTCAAAATCTTATGTTAAATTATGTTCTAAAGATTTGTGAAATATTTGGGCTGCAAGCCACGTTTGGGGCCTCGTGCCGATTCTGTTAGACCCTTTGAGGGTGTTTTACTGTTGTTTTCCTCACTACCTATTGATGATTTTACTCAGCATCATTGTGCATACTGTTTTATTTGAAACTCAGCCTGATTTACACTACATGAGCATTAAAATGACGTTTTCAGGTCGAGTACCCCATTCTACTACTTCGTCCGAGGAGCTTTTCGAGTGGTTCCACCGATTGTGGCTGAGGGCCAAAAGTGATGGTGAGGTGCTGAGTGATATTAGCGCTTGGGATGAAGGAGCCCCTCCGGAGTATGTACACACTCCCAGTGAGCGCACCGAGTGCGAGTGATGAGGGATTGGGAGGCATGAGTGGTTGTGAGGTGCTGAGTGATTGTGAGGTGCTGAGGGATTTGTGAGGTATGCTCGAGGGGCTAATTATGAAACATGTTTTCGCCCGAGGGGCTACTTATGATTTTACTACATTTATTTGCATACCAAATCTTTGTTTAAAAGTTGTGAAAAATGTGCATTGTTTTAATGACTTTTATGAAGTTGATTTCTAAGGTATAATGATTTCGTATATCTATGTATACTATTGGAAAGTAAGGTTGTGTATATTGTGACTTGATGGCATTGATTTTTATGTGATTCCTTGCTACTTAGACTTTATTTATCTCCATTACTACTGAGTTGACGTACTCACATTACTCCCGGCACCTCTGTGTGCAGATTCAGGAGCAGACATCGAGCGTTAGCTTATATATATATATCGCAGCGGAGCCGGATCGTGGGGATATAGAGGTAGTTCTTCAGCATTCGCAGCATCTCTGCTTTCTCTTCCTGTTGTATTTAACTTTGATTTGGAGTTTTGTATCATAATACTGTATTTTGGTTTAATTCACTAGATGCTCATGACATGTTGGCTCCGGATTTTGGGGATGGTCGTATTGTATATAAAATTTGCCTATCATATTAATAAACTTTCTGTATATTATTACGAAATTCTTGAAACTTAAATGAGATTTTCAAAAGAAAATGTGAACACGCGGTGGTCGGCTAGCCTAGTTCCACGATAGGCACCATCACGGCCGGTTATGATTTGGGGTCGTGACATTTTGGTATCAGAGTCCTAGGTTACATAGGACTCAACGGTCATGAGCAGGTTTAGTAGAGTCTTGCGGATCGATACGGAGACGTCTGTACTTATCTTCGAGAGACTGCCGAACTCTTAGGAAACATTCTATCTTTCTTGAACTATTTCGTGTTGATCTATTTATTCTTGAAATCTGAACTTACGTTGTTTCATTCTCTCACATATGGTGAGGACACGCCATACCGATCAGGGTGACCAGTCACCGGCTAGACCAGCGAGAGGTCGAGAATGTGGTAGAGGTAGGGGCCAGCCCGTGCAGCAGTCGGGGTAGTACCTCAGGATCCCCCTATCGATCATGATCAGGTTCCCACCGATAGTGTCCCAGCGGGATAGGCTTAGGCACCAGCAGTGCCTATGGTTATTCCGGGTCTTCAGGAGGCCCTGTCTCAAATATTTTCAGGATGCACCGGTTAGGCTCAGGCCATTGCCATGTCTTCTTCTGCCACCACAGCTCAGGCCGGGGGAGGCAATCAGACTCCAGCTGCTTGGGCACCTAAGCAGGCTGCACAGGATATTCAGACACCGGGAGCAGACCCAGCTCAGCCGACTGCTACGGTTCAGGATTATGTGGTCCCTGTTACGACTGAGGACGAGTAGCGCGGGTTAGAGAGATTCAGCAGACTTCAGCCTCCGACTTTCAGCGGTACAAAGGGCGAGGACGCCCATGAATTTCTAGATAGGTGCTAGAGGTAGTGCGCACTACAAGTATTCCGGAGACCAGTGGGTCTCGTTTGTGACTTTTCAGTTTGCGGGTGCTTCCTTTACGTGGTGGGAGTCTTTCGAGAGGCGTAGACCGGTTGGTTCAACACCTCTTACCTGGCAGCAGTTCTCCACGATATTTTTGGAGAAGTATGTTCCTCAGTCCCACAGAGAGGAGCAAAGTAGGCAGTTTGAGCAGCTGCGCCAGGGAGAATTATCAGTCACTCAGTACGAGATGAGATTTTCCGAGTTAGCTAGGCATGCTTCTGAGATTATCCCTACTGATAGGGAGAGGGTGAGGAGGTTTGTAGATGGTCTTTCTTATCAGTTGCGGTTGTTTATGACTCGAGAAAGAGTATCGGGTGCTTCATTCGAGCAGGTTGTTGACATAGCTCGAGACATTGAGTCTGTTCACCGCCAGGAGCGGGAGGAGAGGGAGGTCAAGAAGCCTCGTGGTTCGGCAAAGAAACTTTCTGTATATTGTTACGAAATGCTTGAAACTTAAATGAGATTTTCAAAAGAAAATGTGAACACGCGGTGGTCGGCTAGCCTAGTTCCACGATAGGCGCCATCACAGACGGTTAGGATTTGGGTTCGTAACAAAAAACTTCTATAATACATAAAAATGATTAAAATTATATTTGGATTATTTTAGGAGTAATTTTCTACTGTGGGACAAAAATTAGATGCTCACAAACGCCTACTTAAAATTGAAACATCATGACATACCTCACAAGAGCAGACCTTTAACTCAAGAACATCCATTTTTCCTATTTAATGTTTCCTAGCTTGCGGATATAAGAAATTGAAACTTAACTCAGAGAAGAAGAGTTTTGTCATAGCTTTATGTCATAAAATCGCGAAGATAATTTGTAACAAAATAAAAATAATATAATAAAAACTAAGTAATTAACAAGATCTGCTACAATATGAATATCAACAATAATATTGAGAGGAAAGGAAGAGAATTCTATCATTGCTCTTATCCTAAACATATACTTACTCATGTCGACAATAAGTGACATCTTAGTCTTTGACACATCCCTTAAGAAAATTCGTACTAATTCCTAGAAATGAAATAAGTATTTTCACTAAATTATTCTTAATTAAAATTTGTGTATTGTTGTAACGGCCTGGTATGTCGTTACGTAGAACTTGCATTTTTATTATTCATATTGACTTGTCGTGGATTGGTTATTCTATTATTGATGTGTTAGAGTCGATAGGCTTGAAATCGGAATGGTTAAATGAGAATTCAGTAACTTAGTCTCTAAAAGATAACCTTATGATGGGAAAAGTCAACTGAGAGTTGACTTATTGGGAAACGACTTCGAAATGCGGATTTTATGGCTCAGATAGCTTCATTAGGTGATTTGGGACTTAGGAGTGTGTTCGGAATATTTTTGTGATGTCCGGTGTAGAATTAGGCTTGAATTGGCGAAAGTTAGTTTTTGGTGATTTCCGGTCGGCAGTGGAAAATAGGCTATCGGGGTCGGAATGGAATTCTGACAGTTGAAACAGGTTCGTAATGTCATTTTGGATATGTCTACAAAATTTCAGTTTAATCGGAGTTGTTTTGGGTAGTTTCGGCATCGTTGGAGGATTTTAGAAATTTCAAAGTTCGTAGGCTTGAATTTGATGTGATTCTGGTGTTTTGTATGTTTGATGTTTCGGGGGCTCGACTAAGTTTGAATGATCATATATGAGTTGTTGGTATGTTTGGTTGGGGTCCCGTGGGGCTTGGGATGGTTTCGGATGGCTAACGGAGAATTTGGAATGACTTTTGTCACTGTTGGTTCTGTTGCTGGTGTTTTTCGCACCTGCGGATGGGGAGCCGCAGGGCGGTTCCGCAGGAGCGGACGTGGCACCACAGGTGCAGAAGTTGGCCAAGTGAAGGGATTTCTGCAGGTGCAAGGTATTGGCCGCACCTGCGAGGCCACAGGTGCGGGAGGTCAATCGCAGGTGCGGGATTTGAGGCCTTAGGAGTTTTCCGCAGGTGCGACCTAGGATCCGCAGGTGCATGTAAGTGGTCGGAGGTGTGGACCTACTGGGCAGAAGGTATAAAAACGTGTCTTCACGAATTTTAGCCATTTACTCAATATTTCATCCGGGTTTGAAGCTTTTGGAAGGGTTTTGAAGAGGGAATTCGATAGTTCTTCATCAAGCTAAGATTTTTGGACTCTAAACTCGTTTATATGTGATTAAAGGTCGGAATTATGGTAGAAATTAGGGAAAATCAATGTAAATTGGGTGATTAAGGCTTGGGATTAAGAATATTTAAAATGGTTATTTGAGGGGTCATATGGATTCCAAATTTAGTGTTCTTTATATGTACGGACTCGTGAAATGACGAAGAACAGTTTGGCATAAAAATTTCTGAATTTCGAGATGTGGGTCCTAGGGTCGGCTTTTGACCAATTTCGGGATTTTTGAGTATTTTGATACATTTCGATTGGGATTAGTTCCTTAGCATATTATAATGATATGCATCTGATTGTTGGTAGATTTGGAGCACTCGGAGGCCAAACTTAGAGGCAAGGGCACTGCGGAGTAGTGTAGTAGCTGGTTTTGAGGTAAGTAACACTTCCAAACTTGGAACTGAGGGTTTGAAACCCCAAACTATTTGATATTTGCTGTTATTTAAGGTGACGCACTTGCCAAGTGACGTGCATGCGGGCGTTTACCGAATATTTGTAGCCCGGCTCATCCCATGGCATTGTCTACTAGTTATTCCAGATTGATATTGTACTGTGAAGGTGGTAATTACCTCGAACGTAATAGAAATCATGCTAAGTATAAATGTTAAGGTTTTACGCCGATGTATTTAGACCGGAATGGTAGATTATTGTTGTGTCTATCTGTGATTATTATTTTCATGTACTCAGTCCTGTTATAGTGTATGTTTCATGCCTCAGTCTTGTAAGTTGCTAGTTTATTTTATATTATCATTGGTTTGAACTGATTTTCATATGTTAGAGCATTGTGAGTGAGACTGGAAGGTACTGACTGAGTGAGGCTTGGAGCCTGGTTTTGAGACATTCATGAGGTCGGACTGCACACCGTAGCGATCCTGATATCATGCCTTCGTTGGCTTGATATAGCACTTGGGCTGAAAGGAGCCCCTCCGGAGTCTATATACACCCCCAGTGAGCGCACAGATATTCCAGAGATTGATTTCTCTGTGGTTGTTATGTTCCGGAGATGGATTTCTCCGTGGTTATTATGTTCTGGAGATAGATTTCTCCGTGGTTATTATGTTCCGAAGATGGATCTTCTCCGTGGGGGCTGGATCGGCCTTTTTCCTCAGTACTTGGTGACTGTGTCACTTGTGTTTATGTAGTGTCCGGGTTGGACTTCCCTGGGTCAGAAGGCCGTATTCTAGTACTGAGTGGACCACCTTATGAGAGAGTGATTACTGAGAATACATCATTCTTGGTTCTATAGGCATTCATGCTAGTATGCAGAGTTACAGACATATCTTGATGCATCGTGTTTATTTCCTAATATATTACTGTCGTGTCTAAGCTATATATTGTTGTTCGAAATATCGGAGGTTTAGTCTATCACTACCTCTCAGCCTGTAGTTTGGCTTCGTTACTACTAAGTTGGTGTACTCATGTTACCCCCTGCACCTTGTGTGCAGATCCAGGTACATCGGGATTCAGCTCTGGTCAGTGAGTAGCAGCAGTTTTCATCAGAGTTGACGAGGTAGCAGTTGGTGACCGTGATCTCGTCTTCTCTTCCTTTTCTACCGTCGCATTTATTTTCAGACTATGTTAGTCATTTCTTTTGGTTGTATTAAGTACTAGCAGCTCATGACTGTGTGACACTGGATCCGGGGTTGGTTGGATTTGGTCTTTTGAATTTCATAAACTGGTTTCCCAAAAATATTGGATTTATTATTATTATTATTGATTTCAGACTTGTTAAAAGGGGCATTATATTGGAAATTGTATTTAGTTAGATAAAATGGGTGGCTTGCCTGGTTCACGACAAGCGCCACACGACTCCGGAAATGGGTCTTGACAAGTTGGTATAAGAGGGCTAGGTTAAATAGGTCTCACCAGTCATGAGCAGGTTTAGTAGAGTCTTTCGGATCGGTACGGAGACGTCTGTACTTATCTTCGAGAGGCTGCAGAACCTTTAGGAAAAATCTCACATTCTTGAACTATTGTCGTGCAAATCCATTGATTTAACATGAAGCGTAATTCTTTGAACTCTTCTCATGTATTCAAACGCGCACGTGAGCGCTCCGTATCAGCCGTGCACCGATATTTTGTGACTTCCATGAATGGGATGTGATTTTAGCATGCTTGTGGCCAGTCTGGAGGACTTGAGGCCGGATTTTTGTCTGTAGCTTGAGTGCCGAGATTTCATTTGTTTGAGCATATGTATTGGGGGACTTATATGTCTGTTGGTATCCTTATTGACGAGACTTGGTTACTAGATGACTACGTGGTGAGTTTGATTGATAGTTAGATGTGTTCAGGTTGTTTGATTGTGACAAAAATGGATTAGCGGAAATTGTGGCAAGAACCACTAAGTATTTGACGTCTATATTGAGTTAGGATATGGCTTCAAGTTGTGAGTGTATTGAAGGACCTCTCGTGTGTCTTAGTTGTGGAGTTAAGTAGATCTTTCTGTTGTGTTATGAGTTCCTGGTGATGTCTTTTGGGTTGACCAATGCCCCAGCAGTGTTTATGTATTTGATTTACGGTGTATTCAGCCATCTTATAACTCCTTTGTTATTGTATTTATTGATGGCATCCTGTCGTACTCTCATAGCGAGGGATAGCATACTCGGCATTTGTTGATGGTATTACAAGGGTATAGGGAGGAGAAGCTTTGTGCGAAGTTCTCCAAGTGTAAATTGTTGGCTTAGTTCAGTAGCATTCTAGGGACACGTGGTGTCCAACGAAGGTATCTATGTGGTCAGACGAGTATGAGTGGAGCTTACAGAAGCTCATGAATTCCTAGACCACAGCTCCAGTGTTAGTATTGCCGTCAGCTTCAGGTTCTTATACTGCTTATGGGATGTCTCGAGGGCAGGCAGTGGTGGTGTTCTACTGTAGGAAGGTATAGTGATTGTGTGATAGATATGATATTAGGAAGTGTATAGGGAGATAACATTTTTGAGATTTAGCAGGTAGGGGTATCTCCTGCTAGTTGTCCTGAGGTGTGTGACCCTTATATTTATCTGTAGCAAGTTCTTTTCTATCAGTAGATGATGTATGTTGTAATTTGAGTTTAACTCGCTTGTGGGAGTTGGCATGACCATTACAATGGTGGATTCGAGATTTGCATTTTATTTAAGTGTTAGATGGTTTGGGTCATAAAAGCTTATGGAGGATTTAGTTGAACCTCACCACAGTATGGTGGCAGTGATAGTGTATGGGCATCATGAGTTATTGTTTGTCCTGATCTTTGGCTTTGAGCCAAGTGGGGGAGTCCGCTAATGATAAGTAGGTTACACGATTGTGTGTTGTATTGGTTCGATTCGAGTTATATTGGTGAATCAGTTATGACCTACAGAGGTGGAGTCTGGGAATGACTCGAGTGATGGAAATTTCTTCGAACAAGTTGTAATGCACTTTACGGATAGTGGAATTCATTGTATGATGGGGTTGTACTTATAAGTGTAGAGTGTGCAATGTATGAGCTAGCTTGTTGCTTCAAAGGTGTGGATTATTTTCCTAGTATGTGGATTGCAAGCGGGGTCAAGTCGTTCTGTTTACTTGGTTAGTGTAATTGAAATTTCGTAGTGTAAATGGCGTTCGAGAATGGATCAGACGGATTCAAGGTTATATGTAGCGATCGAGGATCTTCAAGGTGTGAGAAGGGCTAGAACTGAATTTACGGGAAAGTGTCTAAGCTCGTGGTGTATTTGCATTATCATGGATTCTATCTATCAGTATCAGGAAAGTGAAGGTAATGACTTTAAGTTCGTAGGAAGTCTCTTATGGGTAAGTATTTCTAATGTGGTGCATTTGGGGGTAATTGAGGGAGTATTCAGCGGCCTATGAGCCTTAGAGGGTATATTTTTATGCTCAGGTTTTGTGCGGTAAGTCGGGATTGAGAATGGTGGTATTATGGCAAGAAGAAGTATCAATTTGAAGGTAAGTCAGAAGGAACTTGAATAAATAGGACAGCTTGGTAGTAGGTCGGATCGGGATGATAAGGAATATGGTTAGTTCCTTGGGTGTTTATAAGGTAATGAGTTGTTACAGGTGTTTATTAGCAATTCTCTTGGAATTTGGTGGCATGCGTAGCTTGGTTGAGTTAGAAGGATTCAGTCTTGTCGGTTTGGTGTTGCACAAGCGTGATTCGGGAGTTCTTGATTGTCTCTACCACGGTTGGAGATGTATATTTCTATGGGCGTAAGGGTCAGATATGGTAATTGGTACGCCTCATGGATTTTGAGACTGGGAGTTTTCATGAACAGATTATTTTTGTAGTTGTGAACTACGAGGATGCGAGCAAAGCTAATCAGGTGTTAGTATATGTCATGATTCGGTCATTATGAACGTTCGGAGAGTTATCTACCTATTGTGGGTGACCAGAGTTGACTTGGAGTTATTGGTAGGCCTGTATGGGTGTGTATCCTGTATCGATTCGGAATTGTTGACTCCGAAATGCTATTGTTGAGGGATGTACCATTCGATGGTCATTGAGCTTATTCGTATCTTGGAGTGATCTATGAGTCACCTTTCGGTGTTCGAGGAGTTGTGATCGTTGGTTATAGATGTGCATATAATGTAGTCCTATCGGGGCTGTATAGCGAGATTTGATTAAGGTAAGTAATTGGGTGTTGCAGGATTGAGACGTGTTGGTGATGTTCTTTCTGGTTCGGGTTGCACAGTATCGTCCGATTTCCCGTGATTATGGAAATGCACTTTGAGTAATTGATGTCGAACTGCGCATGGGTATTAATCTTGAGCAAGGTGTCTTGGAGTGTGTCATATGGTCCAGCGGTTGGATGGGATCACGCTCTGCAGCTCAGTTAGGTAGAGGTATGATCCTTGGTGTCGGATTTATGTGATATGGTTTCACGATGTGTATCAGGCTTTTAGCGTGATATGGTAATAGTAAGTGTTAGTGGTAGGATAGCCCTCTCGTGCGAGTCTTCTTTATTTAATGAATCGAACTCTTGGTATGTGGTTATTAAGTGCATAAGTTGCACAAGTTATGGCTCTGGATTGTATTGATACTAATCGGGCGAATGGTTACTGGGTTATACGTGCTTCTTCCATTATCGGCAGTATATGGAAGTGTTAGAACGAGGCATAGTTTGATAAGAGGGTATGTACCGGTATTGAGTTGTTTGAACAACTATTGTGGTTAGGAGTTATCGCTATGAGTGGTTGAGCCACGCGGTATATTATGTGATTTTATCTTGGGTTACAGATATGGATTGATACAACGTGTTCAGACTATTTCAGCTTACAGTCGTGAAAATTTAAACTTGTAAATTATTTCAGAAGTGGAAAGTTGGTTTTAAAGTCTATGGGTCAGGATTTAATAATGAAATTTCAGTTATGTTGTGTTATCGGATGTAGATGGGGCAGGGTGACATGGGATCACCTCCGAATATGTGCATGGGAGGTTACACAACAACTTTTGGTGGTATTGGAACAGCCCTAGGCACGTTCGAGGACGAACGTATGTTTAAGTGGGGGAGAATGTAACGACCCGGTCTGTCGTTACATAGAACTTGCATTTTTATTGTTGTCATTGACTTGTCATGGATTGGTTAGTCTATTATTGATGTGTTAGAGTCGATAGGCTTGAAATCGGAATGGTTAAATGAGAATTCAGTAACTTAGTCGTTAAAAGATAGTCTTATGATGGGAAAAGTCAACCGAGAGTTGACTTATTGGGAAACGACCTCGGAATGAGGATTTTATGGCTCGGATAGCTTCGTTAGGTGATTTGGGACTTAGGAGTGTGTTCGGAATATTTTTGTGATGTCCGGTGTAGAATTAGGCTTGAATTGGCGAAAGTTAGTTTTTGGCGATTTCCGGTCGGTAGTGGAAAATTAGCTATTGAGGTCGGAATGGAATTCCGACAGTTGGAACAGGTTCATAATGTCATTTTGGATATGTCTGCAAAATTTTAGGTTAATCGGAGTTGTTTTGGGTAGTTTCGGCATTGTTGGAGGAGTTTAGAAATTTCAAAGTTCTTAGGCTTGAATTTGATGTGATTCTGGTGTTTTGATGTTATGTTTGGTGTTTCAAGGGCTCGTCTAAGTTTGAATGATAATATATGAGCTATTGGTATGTTTTGTTGGGGTTCCGAGGGGCTTGGGATGGTTTCGGATGGCTAACGGAGAATTTGGAATGACTTTTGTCACTGCTGGTTCTGTTGCTGGTGTTTTTCACACCTGCGGATGGGGAGCCGCAGGAGCGGACGTGGCACCGCAGGTGCGGAAGTTGGCCAAGTGAAGGGATATCCGCAGGTGCGAGGTATTGGCCGCACCTGCGAGGCCACAAGTGCAGGAGGTCAATCGCAGGTGCGGGATTTGAGGCCTTAGGATTTTTCCGCAGGTGCGACCTGGGATCCGCAAGTGCGACCTGGGATCCGCAGGTGCATGTAAGTGGTCGCAGGTGCGGACCCACTGGGCAGAAGGTATAAAAACGTGCCTTTCCAAATTTTGGCCATTTACTCAATATTTCATCCGGGTTTGAAGCTTTTGGAAGGGTTTTGAAGAGGGAATTCGATAGTTCTTCATCAAGGTAAGATTTTTTGACTCTAGACTCGTTATATGTGATTAAAGGTCAGAATTATGGTGGAAATTAGGAAAAAATCAGTGTAAATTGGGTGATTAGGGCTTGGGATTAAGAATATTTAAAATGGTGATTTAAGGGGTCATTTGGACTCCGACTTTAGTGTTCTTTATATGTACGAACTAGTGAGATGACGAAGAACAGTTTGGTATAAACATTTCTGAATTTTGGGACATGGGCCCGGGGGTCGGGTTTTGACCAATTTCAGGATTTTTGAGTATTTTGATACATTTCGATTGGGATTAGTTCCTTAGCATATTATAATGATATGCATCTGATTGTCGGTAGATTTGAAGCACTCGGAGGCTGAATTTAGAGGCAAGGGCACTTCGAAGTAGTGTATTTAGCCGATTTTGAGGTAAGTAACGCTTCCAAACTTTGAACTGAGGGTTCGAAACCCCAAACTATTTTATATTTGCTCTTAATTAAGGTGACGCACTTGCCAAGTGACGGGCATGCGGACGTTTACCGAATATTTGTAGCCTGGCTCATCCCATGGCACTGTCTACTGGTTATTCCAGATTGATATTGCACTGTGAAGGTGGTAATTACCTCGAACGAAATAGAAATCAAGCTAAGTATAAATGTTAAGGATTTACGCCGATGTGTTTGGACCGGAATGGTTGATTATTGTTGTCTCTATCTGTGATTATTGTTTTCATGTACTCAGTCCTATTATAGTGTATGTTTCATGCCTTAGTCTCGTAAGTTGCTAGTTTATTGTCACGACCCAAATTCCCAACCTTAGGGATCGTGATGGCGCCTAACACCACACTTGCGAGGCAAGTCAATGTTAGAATTCGATTAACTACTTTGCATTATTTATCCATTAGCATTAACAAATAAATTTAAAGTGATCTTAACTGAAATAATTCCCAACAATATGTAAATAAAATAATAATATTAACTAATTAAGTTAAACGAACCGCGAACTAATTATATAAATAATACCTAAAATACCCCAGAGTCCGGTGTCACAATCCACGAACGACTAAAGAATACTACAAATAAATGTCTGTAAGAAATAGTGCACTGTTCTGAATGATATAAAAAAAACAGTGTATATAAAAAAAAAAGAGAAGACTCTCAGATCTCTACGAACGCCGGCAGATGTACCTCGTGTCTCCAACAAAATCGGATAGTCGTCCTAGTATCGTCTACTACTGAATGGTACCTGAATCTGTGCAAAAGAGCATAGAATATAGTATCAGTACAACCGACCCCATGTACTGAGTAAGTGCCGAGCCTAACTTCGGCGAAGTAGTGACGAGGCTAAGGTTGGGCTGTTAACAGTATAATAGAAAATAATAAATAAAAATAAAGCATGAAAGAAATTTAAACAAATAAATTAATTAATAAATAAATGCTGTAACGAATTCAACATAACTCACTGCTTTTCTTTTCAGATCTCAGCCATAACAAATTCTTAAATAAATTTCCAACCTTAAACTTAAATTTTTTTTTTAAAATAAAAAATAGTGCCAAAATATATACAAAGAATAGTAATTAAATACTTAAGCTTTTCAAAACCTTTATTTTTCTTATTCTTTAAAATCGATAAAATATAAATGTCCTCCGTTATCTCTCCTTGTTGCGGCGTGCAACCCGCTCCCACCCGTCCTCCCTTATTACTCCTCCCGAAATTTATCACCCTTATTACTCCTGTTGCGGCGTGCAACCACATGCCACCTGTCCACCCTTATCACTCCTTGTTGCAGCGTGCAACCCGCTCCCACCAGACATTTCATATCAATTTATTTATCAATTTCACAATTCAGGCCAAGTCTTTCACAATATTTTTGTCTCAATAATTATAAATAATGAACCGTATTTTTCTCATAATTTCATCAATATCCTCTCAACCAGAAAACCGATAGGAACATAAAAATACAAATATAACTATTTCGTGGAACGATGCCAAATAGTCATGGAAATAATAATGAACATATAACAAGTAAAACAATAATCAAATAAGTGGGGAATGTGAAAAGGATCATGTTTAACAAACAAATTTTTGGTGGTGCATAGGTACTCGTCACCTCGCCTATACACCACACCCATGCTTTACACATAACAAACAAGTGGGGAGTCATATTCCCTCAAGTCAAAGTTAGACCAAACACTTACCTTAATTCTGCAGGCCACTCACTACTCAATGATGACCTTTCCTTTTGAATTCTCCTTTAAATTGCTCGAATCTAATAAAAATTAACTTAATATCATTAAATAATTCTAAAGGAATTAACTTTATTGAAAAACATAATTTTTTTTTTAAAGAAAAACAGATGTTGGACTACAAGATTTAGCCCAAAAATTTAAGAAATTATTCAGTGAACAAATACAAGAACACAAACGATAATAAATAAATAAATAAATAAAACAAACATACTTACTAGCCTCTTCATGATTATATTCTGTGTCATAGTGTCATTCTCAAATCTGAAAACCACCACTATTTTGGTTTTGTTCATTTTTTGTACATGTTTTATATTGGGTTTAGTCTAACAAATAATGGAAAGAAAGGACTATAAAGAATAATCATATTTAATTCTCCATAATTATTAGCCATTAATTACTCTTGTAAAAACTTTAGTCAATTTTCTAACGGATATTGCGGACACTCAATCACCACAACCTCAAGCAGTAAAGAGGCGTTGACCCTATGACTCCTTCCCTCGAATTGAATAAAATTATTTATTCATGTTTGATATTTACATTAAATCATATTAAATAATTATAATATATTTATTAGTTTGTATAAACACTAAAAACATGTAAGTCTACCCATCATCATTATAGTGTCAGAAAATAAACTAACAGGAAAAGAACTTGTTTAAATTTAATTTACTCAATTAACTGCACCACTTTAAGTATTGGAAGGGTAGGTGTACCTGATTGCTTGGATTGCTTCTACAAAGATTCACACAATTAATAGCTATGTCAGGCTCGATAGCCGTGCCTCTGTCAATATGTCAATACCTATATGCTATTCTAGGTTTTGTTTCTAGCTTAGAAGTTAGAATTTATTGGCTTCACCAATTTTATTCCTACACGTGACTTGCAACCTGGCAGCAAAGGAGAATGGGCCTAGCCCATTTCTTTTGTTTAAACAACCCAATCAAGTTATTAATTTACCAATAATTATATATAGTATAAAATGTGGTCCGCTAGTAATTAACTGGTATAAGATCTTATATTCTAATAATTTATTTTACTAGCTTAGTATTTGATTTAAATGTTATAAACGTGTACCGGACTCCGGAACCAAAATAGGGACTCGATACCAATCGTTTTAAATATTATTTCTTTTCTTTAATTCATAAACATTTCAACAAAATAATTTCTTTAAAAAAAATTGATTTCTAAGGCTTGGGACCTCGGAGTTTATTTTCGGGCATACGCCTGAGTCCCATATTTTACTGTGGACCTTCCGGGATAGTCAGAACACGGATCCGGGACAGTTTACTCAAACCGTTGACCAAAGCAAATTTTTATCAAATTTAAATTCTAAAGATCACCATTTTTCATATTTTTCACCTAAAAGCTTTCCGGTTTCATGCCCAGACTGCGCAAACAATCGAGGTATTTAATTTTTAATCCTTTTTTTTTTGGCTATTATGCATGGAACGGAGTCTAATTTTATAAAATGACCCCTTGGGTCATCACAATCTCCACCTCTAAAACACACGTTCGTCCTCGAATAGATATAGAAAATTACCTGGAGTGGCGAACAAGTGCGGGTATGTGCTCTGCATGTCCGACTCGGACTCCCAAGTCGCTGCCTCAACGGGCTGGCCTCTCCATTGCACTCGGACTGAAGGAAAACTCCTATTTCTCAGTTGACGAACCTGCCGGTCTAAAATAGCTACCGGCTCTTCCTCATAAGTCAAATCCTTATCCAATTGGACAGAGCTGAAATCTAACACGTGGGACGGGTCACCATGATATTTCCGAAGCATAGACACATGAAATACCAGATGAACTAAGGATAACCTTGGAGGCAATGCAAGTCTGTAAGCTACCTCCCCCACTCTATCAAGAATCTCAAACGGCCCGATATACCTAGGGCTTAACTTACCCTTCTTCCCAAATCTCATAACACCCTTCATGGGCGACACACGAAGCAATACTCTCTCTCCAACCATGAATGCTACATCACGAACCTTACGATCGGCATAGCTCTTTTGCCTAGACTGAGCTGCACGAAGTCTTTCCTGAATAATCTTGACCTTATCTAAGGCCTCCTGGACTAAGTCTGTGCCCAATAACCTGGCCTCTCCCGGCTCAAACCATCCAACTGGCGATCTGCATCGTCTACCATATAACGCCTCGTAAGGAGCCATCTGGATGCTCGACTGATAGCTGTTGTTATAAGCAAACTCCGCTAATGGCAGGAACTGATCCCATGAACCTTGAAAGTCGATAACACAAGCGCGAAGCATGTCCTCCAATATCTGAATGGTACGCTCTGACTGCCCATCAGTCTGTGGGTGAAATGCTGTACTCAGCTCCACTCGGGTACCCAACTCACACTGAACTGCCCTCCAAAGTGCGAAGTAAACGTAGTACCTCGATCCGAAATGATAGATACGGGCACCCCATGGAGACGAACGATCTCTTGAATATACAACTCAGCCAACCGCTCTGAAGTATAGGTACTAGCCACAGGAATGAAGTGTGCTGATTTAGTCAACCTATCCACAATAACCCAAATCGCATCAAATTTCCTCTGAGTCCGTGGGAGCCCAACAACGAAGTCCATGGTGATAGCTCCCACTTCCACTCAGGAATCTCTATCTGCTGAAGCAAACCACCAGGTCTCTGATGTTCATATTTTACCTGCCGACAATTTAAACAACGGGCCACATAAGCCACAATGTCCTTTTTCATCCGTCTCCACCAATAATGTTGTTTCAAATCTTGATACATTTTTGCTGCACCTGGGTGAATAGAATACTTGGAGCTATGAGCCTCCTCAAGAATCAACTCACGGAGGCCATCAGCATTAGGTACACACAACCTACCCTGCATTCTCAAGATGCCATCATCCCCAACTGTAACCTGCTTGGCATCACCGTGCCGGACTGTGTCTCTAAGGACCGCCAAAGGTGGGTCATCATCCTACCGCTCTCGGATACGATCAAATAGGGAAGACCGAGCGATAGTGTAAGCTAAGACACTGCTGGGAGAAATATCCAATCTCACAAACTGATTAGCCAAGGTCTGAACGTCTGAAGCCAACGGTCTCTCACCAACTGGAATATACGCAAGGCTGCCCATACTTACCGCCTTTCTACTCATGGCATCGGCCACCACATTGGCCTTCCCTGGGTGATACAATATAGTGACATCATAATCTTTTAACAACTCTAACCACCTCCGCTGCCTCAAATTTAGATCTTTCTGCTTGAATAAGTACTGGAGGCTGCGATGGTCAGTAAAAATCTCACACGGCATGCCATAAAGATAATGTCTCCATATTTTCAAAGCATGAACAATAGCCGCCAACTCTAAATCATGTACAGGGTAATTCTTTCATGGACTTTCAACGTACGAGACGCATACGCAATCACCCTGCCATCCTGCATCAACACTGCTCCAAGGCCTACTCGAGAAGCATCGCAATACACCATAAAAGAACCCGATTCTGACGGTAATACCAACACCGGTGCTGAAGTCAAGGCTGTCTTGAGCTTCTGAAATCCTGCCTCACACTCATCTGACCATTTAAATGGGTCACCTTTCTGAGTCAATTTAGTCATTGGGGCTGCTATGGATGAAAACCCCTCCACAAAACGACAGTAGTAACCGGCCAAACCCAAGAAATTTCTAATCTCCGTGGCTGTGGTGGGTGTGGGCCAGTTCTTGACTGCTTCTACCTTCTTAGGATCAACCTGAATACCTTCAGCCGACACGATATGACCCAAAAAGGCTACTGAATCTAACCGGAACTCACATTTTGAAAACTTGGCGTACAACTGATTATCTCTCAAGGTCTGAAGTGCTATACGGAGATGCTGCTCATGTTCTTCGTGACTGCGGGAGTATATGAGAATATCATCAATGAACACGATCACAAAAGAGTCCAGGTGGGGCTTGAAAATCCGATTCATTAAGTCCATAAAAGCCGTTGGAGCATTAGTCAGCCCAAAAGACATCACCAAAAATTCATAGTGCCCATACCTCGTACGAAAGGCTGTCTTAAGGATATCGGAAGCCCTAATTTTTAGCTGATGGTAGCCTGACCTCAAATCAATTTTCAAAAACACCCTAGCACCCTGAAGCTGATCAAATAGGTCATCAATTCTCGGCAACAGATATTTATTCTTGATATTAACTTTATTAAGCTGTCTGTAGTCTATGCACATTCTCATCGACCCATCCTTCTTCTTTACAAACAAAACCGGTGCACCCCAAGGCGAGACACTAGGCCGTATAAAACCCTTATCAAGCAAATCTTGCAACTGTTCTTTCAACTCTTTCAATTCTGGTGGAGCCATCCGATATGGAGGAATAGAAATGGGCTGAGCGCCCGGAGCCACATCAATACAGAAATCGATATCCCTGTGGGGCGGCATACCCGGCAGGTCTGCAGGAAATAACTCAAGAAATTCACGCACGATAGGAACTGACTCTATAGAAGAAACCTCGACATGGGAATCACGAATATGGGCCAAATAAGCCAAACCCCCTTTCTCTACCATGCGGCGAGCCTTGGCATATGAAATTACCCGGCTGGGAGAATGACCAGGGGTCCCTTTCCATTCTAATCGAGGCAATCCCGGTAACGCTAAAGTAACTGTCTTGGCATGACAGTCCAAAATGGCATAATAGGGCGACAACCAATCCATCCCAATATAATATCAAAGTCAACCATGTCTAGAAGCAAAAGATCAACACTAGTTTCAAGGCCTTCAATCACTACCACGCACGAACGATACACTTGATCTACCACAATAGCATCCCCCACCAGTGTAGACACATAAACAGGAACACTCAAGTGGTCACGGGGCACATTCAAATACAATGCAAAATAGGATGAAACATACGAGTAAGTAGACCCCGGATCAAACAAAACTGAAGCAGCTCTATCACAAACTGAGATAATACCTGTAATAACAGCATTAGAGGACTCTGCCTCAGGCCTGGCTGGAAATGCATATAGTCGGGGCTGCGCCCCACCACCCTGAACTGCATCACCAGGAGGACCCTGGCATGTGATCCTCCACCTCTAACAGGCTGGCCACCACCTCTAGCGGGCTGGCCTCCGCCTCTAGCATGCTGACCTCCACCTCTAACATTCCAACCTCTACCTCTGACTACCTGACCCCTACCCCTAGCTGGCTGGACAGGTGGTGCTGCAGCTGGTGCCGGAACTATGGCACGAGAATTCTGATACTGAGGCTGATTACCCAAGAGTTTCGGACAAGATCTCCGAATGTGTCCATACTCACCACACTCATAACAACCATCCTGATACTGAGGCTGACCCTGACGAACCGGCTGACCACGATAATAACTCTGGAGAGGAGGTGCTCTGATCGGGGCTGACTGATCAGGATAAGGAAAGTAAGAGCCACGACCTCCTGAAGCACCATGGGACGTATGAAGTGCTGAATTAAATGGCATGGAAGATTGGCCTCTACCCCGAGTATCTCCGCCCCCAGACGAGGCACCGCTGAATCTACCGGAATGGCGAGGTCTTTTGTCTGACCCCTGAC